>JBBBDQ010005855.1:0-14723 GCA_037127315.1 Ascarosepion bandense | reverse complement strand
GGAGCCGCGGAGCACGTCGCTAAGGCGTGTCCAACCAAGAACCCGGCCCCAGCGGCCCAACTAGCACAACCAGCAAAACAGAAACAGCAGCCCATGAAAAGAAGACGTAAAGCCGGTAACACCAGCTCCGGTAGCAAACAAAGAGGGCGAGTGGCAGGTGGTGAGCCGGAAGAAGGGCAAAACACCTTCCTACAAGGTGCTGCCACCTGGCATGTCGCCCGTAACAACAAAGGAGGCGCCCAAAAGGAAATCGCCTCCCAAACAGAGGAAGGACGGGAGGTCCAACCCCCCAGAGGAACAGCGAATGGAGGTAGATGGAGCGGCTTCCCTGAAAAGAGGGAGAGATGAAGGGAGGAAGACATCGACAACCCTAAAAGTCGGCGAAAGAGTAGAAGCGTTGAGAGGAGGAAGGCAGTAAACAAATGTTCTTCCACTGCGGTCTCCCCCGTAAGAGTACGTATGCCCAAAAGGCGAAAAGTCTCCCCTCGTCCCCGCTTAAAGCTTCCCCGGTCCCCAGTTTTTAAACTGACCCCCTTGGGCAAAGCTAGTGCCACAACACCTTCTCCTCCCCTTCTCCTGCTCCCACTCCCTCCGGGCTAAGAAGAAATATGCCCTCCCTCATTAGGGATGCCTAATGGAAGTCAGGACAGCATCGTAGACGAGTGGTCTTCCCAGCGTCGAAGGCTGCTCAAGCCTCTCTTAAACTCACCTGGTGAAGGTCTGTCCACTGAAGACCCACGAGGAACTTTCCCCAGGCCCCAGGTGTCATCACCCTGGTAAGAAATACCGGTGGGAACCTGCGGGTCTGGGACCATATCGCCGAGGTGCAGAAACAATACCCAAAATGACTATGGCGATAGAAAACTCACCAGAACTTGCAAAGATGGCAAAAAATTGTTCGGGGAGGTTCCCCGTTTAATCCACCCCTGTCTGTATAGGGTTCTAAAGCTAACCTACCCCACGGACGTCGGCAGATTGTCTTGAACCGGACGGATTACGGCTCCGACATTGGTACAGGGTCCCTAGGACAGTCCGTCGGGGTCCCGTCTGCGAAGTTTCTACCCGGTATGCGAGTAGAGCCGTCTGTTGCATGTCTTTTTCTGTTTTTCGTTTCAGATCTAAAGAATGTCTATTAAGTTAGCCAGTATAAATGCGAAGGGCCTGAGGGATCGAGGTAAGGCGGCTCACCCGTCGTGACCTCTTGTCCTTCAGCGTGGATGTGGCCGCGATCCAGAGATACTTTGTTTGCGAAGTCGACTCGTGTGTGCTGTCTAACGACTTTGTCGTCTATTCAGCATATGGGAGCCGGCTGGCCAGAGGTGTTTCTTTATGGTCAAGCGTGCCCTGGACGCGAGGGTGGACCTTGTCCGTATCGGTGCCGAGAGCCGGCTGATCGTGGCCGATGATATTGCAGTGGCTTAAGTCGTTCCGGCTGATTGTGGTTTATGCGCCCAATGTTCAAGGTGAGCGTGTCTCTTTCTTTCGGCTGTTGGAGCCCTTCATGGTGCATTCAACACGGCTAATCTTAGTTGGGGACTGGAATGCCGTCCTAACCCCCAAATGGGATAGAGGAAGGGGCGCTAGCGGGTGGAGGTGGTGAACGTAGCCTGGTTGATCTGATCGGCGATTTTGGTCTCGTCGATGAATACCGGGTCGATCATCCGGATGGGAGCATGTGGACGTGGACGCATAGTTGGCCTTCTACCCGGGTATCTGCGTACCTGGATAGGATGTTAGTGAGAGAAGCCGACATAGACTTCTTAGAATGTCCAACGTTCCACTGGTTAGGCTACTCGGACCACAAACTTGTTTGTGCCCGGGTGGCGTTAGACTTTAGGCCTAGGTTGGCTGGTTATTGGAAGTTCAATCAGTCCTTACTGGACAGGCGGGACTTTCGTGACCAGCTGACAAAACTAGTGCAGCGGGCGTTAATTGGGCGAGTCATTGGGAGTAAGTGGTGGGTTAACCTTAAGGACTCCATTAGGTCTTTCGCCACCAAATATAGCCAGCGGCTCAACTTAGATAAGGCTGCGGAGGCAAAGACACTTAGTGCTAATTTCGCCCGGGCGGAGGCTGGTGGGGATCCCCTAGAAATAGCCTTAGCCAGGGAGGCCCTGGAGCGCTCGACTAGCGGGCGCTACATGGGTCAGGTAATTAGGGCTAAGTTAAGCAAGATGTCTTCCGAAGCTGTGAACATGGGCGCGGAACTGCGCAAGGAAGAAATTCGCCATGCCGGCGACCGGTACATTCGAGAGGTACGCGACCCGGAGGGACATCTCCTTAGGTCCACCGACGACATGTGCGAGGCGTTCCGGCAGCATTTCGAGCACCGATTTACCAAGGAGCCTGGTCTCCGTGACGAGGAGTTTCGCAGCTATTTGGCTGACTTTCCCCGGCTTTTGCCGGCTGAAGCGGCTAGCTGCGAAGGGGAGATTACGGAGGACGAAATCTACGTGGCTTTGAAGAAGGTCGGCAGTGGCAAGTCGCCAGGTTTGGATGGTTTGCCCTATGAATTGTACTTGAGGATGTCGCACCTTTTTGTCCCGCTCTTGGCTGTCGTGTTCAACCACTGGTTTCGGCAGGGGTCCATCCCCGGTCGGATCACCAGGGGCGTGATCACGCTGTTGAGAAAAGGCAAGAAGGTTGGGAGGGAACTAGATGACTACAGGCCCATAACTCTGCTAAACACAGAGTTAAAGATTTTGGCCAAGATCCTGACGAATCGCTTGCAGCTAGTTGCCGAGTCTCTGTTGGAACCGGATCAGACTTGTTCTGTGAAGGGGAGAACAATTCAGAGCAACCTGCACTTGATTCGCACGATCATAGAGGGTGTAGAAGACGACGATGAGGCCGCGCTGATCAATTTAGATCAGTCCAAGGCATTTGATAGGATTGACCATGGCTACCTGGCTGCTGTCCTGCAGGCCGCCGGATTCAAACCCGACTTCAGCCGCTGGATTAGCCTTCTGTATCGCTCCCCCAAGGCTGTGGTACAGGTGAACGGGAAGCTGTCGGGCGCTTTCGCGCTGTCTAGGTCGGTCCGACAGGGTTGTCCACTGTCTTCTCTCCTTTATGTCCTGTGTTTGGAGCCCCTCCTTCGCAGGCTAAGGGACGAGACTGGCAGTCCGGTCCTGCGTGGAATTGAAGTCCCTGGTGGAGCTCGAGCCAGGGTTTCTGCGTACGCCGATGACGTAACGACCTTTGTGTCCTCCCGCAGGGACATAGAGGCGGTACACCAGGCGCTTGTACGGTACGAGAAGGTGACAGGGGCCAGAATTAACTGCGACAAGTCATCCGGCTTGCGGTTAGGTGCCTGGAAGGGAGTCTCCCTCCCGGGGCCCTTCAGCTGGACGGACGAGCCGGTCAAGCTCCTCGGGTTGCGGTTCGGTCCGGACTTACAGCTGGAGAAAAACTGGTGGAAAGTACTGGCAAGGTCGGCGCGTCGGTCAAGATTTGGCGTCGACGGGGTCTCTCCGTGAAGGGCTTGGCGAGTGTGTAACACATACCCCACTCTTTCCCATGATCCTTTACCGGCTGTCAGTACTTCCCCTTTGTGACGATCATGAGAAGGCGCTCGAGCGTTGCTATTCTCCTGTCTGTGGAGAGGACGCAAACACATGGTCGACAAGGGAGTCTGTTTTGCCTCCGTCCGTGTCAAGGGGAGTCTGGGGATGCCACACTTGAGGAGCCACGTGCTCGCTTCAAGGTTGAACCTCGGAGGCGCGTTGGAGGAAGATCGGTTGCTTGCGGGGGTAGTGAGGGACATGTTCCACGCGCCCCCCACGCTGACCCTGGCTGACCGTCGGGCCTTGGGTGCGGCCGAAATTCCTGCTCGAATGTCTGGCGGCTTTGCAGGCCATTCCACGGTCCAGTGACCTTTCACAGCCGAGAAAATCTTCTATCAGGGATTAGTGGAGGATGCCGTGAAGGATAAGCTGTGGAGTAAGCTCGGCATGTCGAGAGTGGAGTACCGCTCATTGGTCTTGGGCGCCAGGTGCGGATTGGCTCAGCAACTCTGAGTTTTCTCTGACCTGGCGATTGGTCAAGAATGGTTTGTCGCTCAATGACAAGCGTTTCGCAATAGACCTACAGCGGATTTGCAGATTGTGAACGTTGCGACGGAATTAAGGAGACGTCTGCGCACGCCTTCTTCCATTGTTCGCGCGTTCGCCGTTTGTGGGCGCGTGTCGGCGAGTTGACTGCTCGTATCGCGCCGCGGAAACTTGTGCTCATTGATCGCGCATACGCTGTGGACAATGTGTGTCGCCCCCGTACTCTGGAGTGAAGCGGATGGTGTTTTCGCCGCTACTGGCCACGGCTAGAATGGTGATTTGGATGACGCGTCTGGAGGAAGTCTTGCGAGAGGTCGTCTTTCGGATCAGGATCTAATCCGATATTTTGAGCACCAGCTCAAAATGAAGATTAGAACTGAACGGAAACGGCTGCACCCGACAGACTTTAGCAAAAGGTGGATATATGCGGCGAGCCTGGTTCGTGTGACCGGGGCTGATAAGAATTTTTTAGATCTGCTGCTCGCATCGGGGTGGATTCCTCTGGAACCCCTCCCGTGAATTGGGTAAAGTATTCTTTTGTGTACCTAGTTAATGTGAGTGAGTGGGTTTGTCCTAGCCTGTTCCCGGCTCCCTTGCTTTTGTTATGATCCAGTTCGAGATCCCCATTGTCCAGAGTTATTTTTTGCTTCATTCATTCTCGGCTGGGTCAGCCTTATATATTCTCCAGTCCAATTTATTTTTGTTCCCTACTTCTCCATTCCCCTTTAGAAAGAGAGCGGCTTGATTTTGTCTCTACAGGCGGAATACAGTGGCCTCTTTAAGTATGTGGGTGTGTTTGGGTCTTACTAACATTATGTATAAATATTCATTTGAGATTGTTTTTGTTTTGGGGATTTTTTGTTTCTTCATACCCCCTTCCCATCATATCATTTCATGCACAATTTTTAAAGTTATTTTTGTATTATATTTGAATAAATTTTTATGTACATTTGGGGCGTTTTTAGGTCCCCGGTATGTTCCGCGGTATTTTGGTGCTTGATAAGTATGAGTGGTGATGGATAAATTCTTATGGTGAATGAGAATCATTGTAACGTATGTATGGGTCGTGAATCTGATTAGCTAGGTATAGGATAGAGTAGCTGAAGACCACCCCAACTTTTGTTCCCCCTCCCATTTTTCTGGCCTTGAGCCATAATTTTGTAGCTCTACAAAATAAATAAAACGAGCCATCTTCCTCCCCATAATTGCGTTCCGTGGTTTTTATGGGTAGGATCAAAGTGTAGTATCTGTTCCATAGTAGCTTATACTATATCTGTGGTTTCGGGATTTCTGTTTCTCCACCCAAGTTCATTGCTTGTGGCTGCGTGAAAAGTAGCGACCTTCACCGGTCGTGAAACACCGGAGGACAGTTGTCCAGTGTTTCTTTTTTCAGGCCTCTTAGGAGGCAATGGCCTCAGAGAGGCCGGACGAAGTCGTGCCTCCCACCATGGCGTCGGTGGGAGGGAAGGAGGGTGACTGGCAACTACCGCCACGGGAGTCACCCTCAGTTCCAGCAGCAGGTTCCCCCTTACCGTCCACTTCCGGAGCACAGCGAGTACAACCAGTGTGATGATATGCGACGAGAAGTACTATGAGGAGATAAGAGCCAAATATGCGGAGTACATTAAGGGCACAGAGCTGGTCTCTGTGCCGGATAAGTTGGCCGACATTGAGGCAAGGATTATTACCCTGCATACTAAGGACATAAAATCGCACAAGTTGGTGGGAGTCTCAAGGGACGTATTGGCCAGCCATTAAAGCTGAAGATTAAAGCTAGGGCCGGCGAGAGGCAATTCCATGTGGGACGTCTTGCTGGGCTCGGCCGAGGAGGCGAAACGTCTGATCGGAGAAGTACTGGAGACGAAATCACTCCAGTTCAGTACCGAATACATGGGTGCCCGGAAAGTGAAAATTACACTGCATGGCGTCCCCATGGAAATTGATGAAGACCACGTTGGCGCCTTTTTCGCAGGATACGGAAAGGTGGCCTCAGTTCCCCTCGCTGCGGTCGAAGGCTGGCTTTATGACCGGTGATATGACCCTGCAGGTGACCGCGTCGAAGGAGAATATCGGGAAAATTCCCAACACCCTCACCTGCAGGGGTCACAGATTTTCATCGTGGTAGAAGCGAAGGAAGCCATGCTGTTGGGTCTGCGGAGCCGCGGAGCACGTCGCTAAGGCGTGTCCAACCAAGAACCCGGCCCCAGCGGCCCAACTAGCACAACCAGCAAAACAGAAACAGCAGCCCATGGAGAAAGAGGGCGTAAAACCGGTAACACCAGCTCCGGTAGCAAACAAAGAGGGCGAGTGGTGGTGGTGAGCCGGAAGAAGGGCAAAACACCTTCCCGCAAAGGTGTTGCCAATTCGGCATGTCGCCCGTAACAACAAAGGAGGCGCCCAAAAAGAAGTCGCCTCCCCAAACAGAGGAAGGACAGAAGTCCAACCCCCCCAGAGGAACAGCGAATGGAGGTAGATAGAGCGGCTTCCCTGAAGAGAGGGAGATGAAGGAGGAAGACATCGACAACCCTAAAAGTCGGCGAAAGAGTAGAAGCGTTGTGAGAGAGGAAGGCAGTAAACAAATGTTCTTCACTGCCGGTCTCCCCCCGCAAGGAGTACGTATGCCCAAAAGGCGAAAAGTCTCCTCGTCCCCGCTTAAAGCTTCCCAGTCCCCAGTTTTTAAACTGACCCCCTTGGGCAAAGCTAGTGCCACAACACCTTCTCCCTCCTTCTCCCTCTGCTCCCACTCCCACTCGGGCTAAGAAGAAATATGCCCTCCTCGTGGGGATGCCCCAATGGAAGTCAAGGACAGCATCGTAGACGAGTGGTCTCTCCCAGTCGAAGGCTGCTCCCAAGCCTCTACTTAAACTCACCTCGGTGAAGGGTTTGTCCACTGAAGACCCGAGGGAACTTTCCCCAGCCCCAGGCAGCTATCACCCTGGTAAGAAATACCGTGGAACTTCAGGTCTGGGACCATATCGCCGAGGTGCAGAAACAATACCCAAAAATGACTATGGCGATAGAAAACTCACCAGAACTTGCAAAGATGGCAAAAAATTGTTCGGGGAGGTTCCCCGTTTTAATCCACCCCTGTCTGTATAGGGTTCAAAGCTAACCTACTCCCCACGGACGTCGGCGGAATTGTCTTAGACGGACGGATTACGTCCGACATTGGTACAGTGGTCCCTAGGACAGTCCGTCGGGGTCCCGTCTACCCGAGATTTCACCTGGTATGCGAGTAGTTTCCCGTCTGTTGCATGTCTTTTTCTGTTTTTTCGTTTCAGATTCAAAGAATGTCTATTAAGTTAGCCAGTATAAATGTGCGGGAAGGGCCTGAGGGATCGGGGTAAGGCGGCTCGCCTCGCTTCGTGACCCCTTGTCCTTCGGCGTGGATGTGGCCGCGATCCAAGAGACTCACTTTGTTTGCGAAGTCGACTCGTGTGTGCTGTCTAACGACTTTGTCGTCTATTCAGCATATGGGAGCCGGCTGGCCAGAGGTGTTTTTGCTGGTCAAGCGTACCCTGGACGCGAGGGTGGACCTTGTCCATGTCGGTGCCGAGGGCCGGCTGATCGTGGCCATTGCAGTGAAAAGCAAGTCGTTCCGGCTGATTGTGGTTTATGCGCCCAATGTTCAAGGTGAGCGTGTCTCTTTCTTTCGGCTGCTGGAGCCCTTCATGGTGCATTCAACACGGCTAATCTTAGTTGGGGACTGAATGCCGTCCTGGTCTCCAAATGGAGCAGAGGAAGGGGCGCTAAGGGTGGAGTGGTGATCGTAGCCTGGCTGATCTGATCGGCGACGAACTCGTCGATAGATACCGGGTCGATCATCCGGATGGGAGCATGTGGACGTGGACGCATAGTTGGCCTTCTACCCGGGTATCTGCGTACCTGGATAGGATGTTAGTGAGAGAAGCCGACATAGACTTCTTAGAATGTCCAACGTTCCACTGGTTAGGCTACTCGGACCACAAACTTGTTTGTGCCCGGGTGGCGTTAGACTTTAGGCCTAGGTTGGCTGGTTATTGGAAGTTCAATCAGTCCTTACTGGACAGGCGGGACTTTCGTGACCAGCTGACAAAACTAGTGCAGCGGGCGTTAATTGGGCGAGTCATTGGGAGTAAGTGGTGGGTTAACCTTAAGGACTCCATTAGGTCTTTCGCCACCAAATATAGCCAGCGGCTCAACTTAGATAAGGCTGCGGAGGCAAAGACACTTAGTGCTAATTTCGCCCGGGCGGAGGCTGGTGGGGATCCCCTAGAAATAGCCTTAGCCAGGAGGCCCTGGAGCGCTCGACTAGCGGGCGCTACATGGGTCAGGTAATTAGGGCTAAGTTAAGCAAGATGTCTTCCGAAGCTGTGAACATGGGCGCGGAACTGCGCAAGGAAGAAATTCGCCATGCCGGCGACCGGTACATTCGAGAGGTACGCGACCCGGAGACACTCTAGGTCCACCGACGACATGTGCGAGGCGTCTCGGCAGCATTTCGAGCACCGATTTACCAAGGAGCCCGGGTCTCCGTGACGAGGAGTTTCGCAGCTATTTGGCTGACTTTCCCCGGCTTTTGCCGGCTGAAGCGGTTGGCTGCGAAGGGGAGATTACGGAGGACGAAATCTACGTGGCTTTGAAGAAGGTCGGCAGTGGCAAGTCGCCAGTTTGGATGGTTTGCCCCATGAATTGTACTTGAGGATGTCGCACCTTTTTGTCCCGCTCTTGGCTGTCGTGTTCAACCACTGGTTTCGGCAGGGGTCCATCCCCGGTCGGATCACCAGGGGCGTGATCACGCTGTTGAGAAAAGGCAAGAAGGTTGGGAGGGAACTAGATGACTACAGGCCCATAACTCTGCTAAACACAGAGTTAAAGATTTGGCTAAGATCCTGACGAATCGCTTGCAGCTAGTTGCCGAGTCTCTGTTGGAACCGGATCAGACTTCGTTCTGTGAAGGGGAGAACAATTCAGAGCAACCTGCACTTGATTCGCACGATCATAGAGGGTGTAGAAGACGACGATGAGGCCGCGCTGATCAATTTAGATCAGTCCAAGGCATTTGATAGGATTGACCATGGCTACCTGGCTGCTGTCCTGCAGGCCGCCGGATTCAAACCCGACTTCAGCCGCTGGATTAGCCTTCTGTATCGCTCCCCCAAGGCTGTGGTACAGGTGAACGGGAAGCTGTCGGGCGCTTTCGCGCTGTCTAGTCGGTCCGACAGGGTTGTCCACTGTCTTCTCTCCTTATAGTCTTGGCGTTGGAGCCTCCTCCTTCAAGCCGGCTGAGGGACGACGCAAGAAATCCGGTCCTGCGTGGAATTGAAGTCCCTGGCGGAGCTCGAGCCAGGGTTTCTGCGTACGCCGATGACGTAACGACCTTTGTGTCCTCCCGTGGTCAGGAGGCGGTACACCAGGCGCTTGTACGGTACGAGAAGGTGACAGGGGCCAGAATTAACTGCGACAAGTCATCCGGCTTGCGGTTAGGTGCCTGGAAGGGAGTTTCCTCCTGGGGCCCTTCAGCTGGACGGACGGGCCGGTCAAGCTCCTCTGGAGTTTGTCTGGTCCGGACTTACAGCTGGAGAAAAACTGGTCAGAAGTACTGGCAAAGGTCGGCGCGTCGGTCAAGATTTGGCGTCGACGGGGTCTCTCCGTGAAGGGCTTGGCGGAGGTGTGTAACACATACCTCTTTCCCATGATCCTTTACCGGCTGTCAGTACTTCCCCCTTTTGTGACGATCATGAGAGTATACTGAGCGTTTGCTATTCTCCTGTCTGGTGGGAGAGGACGCAAACACATGGTCAATAGCAGTCCGTTGCTCCGGGTCCGTGTCAAGGGGGTCTGGGGATGCCACACTGAGGAGCCACGTGCTCGCTTCAAGGTTGGCATTCCTCAGGCGCGCGTTGGAGGAAGATCGGTTGCTTGCGGGGGTAGTGAGGGACATGTTCCCTTGCCTTACCATCACGCCCCCGACCCTATGGCTGACCGTCAGGCCTTGGGTGCGACCGAAATTCCTGCTCGAATACCTGGCGGCTTTACAGGCCATTCCACGGTCCAGTGACCTTTCACAGCCTAGGAAAATCTTCTATCGGGGATTAGTGGAGGGTGCCGTGAAGGATAAGCTGTGGAGTAAGCTCGGCATGTCGAGAGTGGAGTACCGCTCTCATTGGTCTTGGGCGCCAGGTGCGGATTGGCTCAGCAACTCTGAGTTTTCTCTGGACTCAAGGATTGGCTCGGAATGGTTTGTCGCTCAATGACAAGCGTTTCGCAATGGGCCTGGCGGATTTGCCAGATTGTGAACGTTGCGACCTTGGAATTAAGGAGACGTCTGCGCACGCCTTCTTCCATTGTTCGCGCGTTCGCCCGTTGTGGGCGCGTGTCGGCGAGTTGACTGCCTGTATCGCGCCGCGGGAGCTTGTGCTCATTGATCGCGCATACGCTGTGGACAATGTGTCGCCCCCGTACTCTGGAGTGAAGCGGATGGTGTTTCTGTCGCTACTGGCCACGGCTAGAATGGTGATTTGGATGAGTACCTCGGAGGAAGTCTTGCGGGGAGGTCGTCTTTTCGGATCAGGATCTATCCGATATTTCGAGCACCAGCTCAAAATGAAGATTAGAACTGAACGGAAACGGCTGCACCCGACAGACTTTAGCAAAAGGTGGGATATATGCAGCGAGCCTGGTTCGTGTGACCGGGGCTAGTCTTGATTTTCTTTTTAGATCTGTTGCTCGCATCGGGGTGGATTCCTCTGGAACCCTCCCGTGGTTAAGGTAGCATTTTGTATACCTAGTTAATGTGAGTGATAGTGTTAGTCCCGGCCTGTTCCCGGCTCCCTTGCTTTTGTTATGATCCAGTTCGAGATCCCCATTATCCAGAGTTATTTTGTCCTGTTTCATTCTCGGCTGGGTCAGCCTTATATATTCTCCAGTCCAATTTATTTTATACCCTACTTCACATTCTCTAGGAAAGAGAGCGGCTTGATTTTGTCTCTACAGGCAGAATACAGTGGCCTCTTTAATTATGTGGTGTGTTTGGGTCTTACTAACATAATGTATAAATATTCATTTGAAATTGTTTTTGTTTTGGGGATTTTTTGTTTCTTCATACCCTCCCATCACATCATTTCATGTACAAATTTTAAAGTTATTTTTGTATTATATTTGTATATAGTAATAAATTTTTATGTACATTTGGGGCGTTTTTAGGTCCCCGGTATGTTTCGCGGTATTTTGGTGCTAGATAAGTACGAGTGTTGATGGACAAATTTTTATGGTGAATGAGAATCATTGTAACGTATGTATGGGTCGTGAATCTGATTAGCTAGGTATAGGATAGAGTTATTGGAAGACCTTCCCAAGTTTTGTTCCCCTCCCAGTTTTCTGGCCTTGAGCCATAATTTTGTGTATTACAAAATAAATAAACGAGCCATCTTCCTCCCTATAATTGCGTTCCGTGGTTTTTATGGGTAGGATCAAAGTGTAGTATCTGTTCCATAGTAGCTTATACTATATCTGTGGTTTCGGGATTTCTGTTTCTCCACCCAAGTTCATTGCTTAGCCAGAAAAGTAGTGACCTTTCACTGGTCGTGAAACACTGGAGGACAGTTGTCCAGTGTTTCTTTTTTCAGGCCTCTTAGGAGGCAATGGCCTCAGAGAGGCCGGACGAAAGTCGTGCCTCCCACCATGGCGTCGGTGGGAGGGAAGGAGGGTGACTGGCAACTACCGCCACGGGAGTCACCCTCAGTTCCAGCAGCAGGTTCCCCCTTACCGTCCACTTCCGGATGGACAGCGAGTAAGACAACCAGTGTGATGATATGTAAGGACGAGAAGTACTATGAGGAGATAAGAGCCAAATATGCGGAGTACATTAAGGGCACAGAGCTGGTCTCTGTGCCGGATAAGTTGGCCGACATTGAGGCAAGGATTATTACCCTGCATACTAAGGACATAAAATCGCACAAGTTGGTGGGAGTCTCAAAAAGGGACGTATTGGAAGAAGCCATTAAAGCTTTGAAGATTAAAGCCAGGGCCGTGGCGAGGAGGGGCAATTCCATGTGGGACGTCTTGCTGGGCTCGGCCGAGGAGGCGAAACGTCTGATCGGAAGTACGGAGAGACGAAATCACTCCAGTTCAGCACTGAATACATGGGTGCCCGGAAAGTGAAAATTACACTGCATGGCGTCCCCATGGAAATTGATGAAGACCACGTTGGCGCCTTTTTCGCAGGATACGGAAAGGTGGCCTCCAGTCTCCTCGCTGCGGTCAGAAAGGCTGGCTTTGGAAGCCGGTGATATGACCCTGCAGGTGACTGCGTCGAAGGAGAATATCGGGAAAATTCCCAACATCCTCACCTGCGGGGGTCGTAGGATTTTCATCGTGGTAGAAGGAAGGAAGCCATGCTGTTGGGTCTGCGGAGCCGCGGAGCACGTCGCTAAGGCGTGTCCAACCAAGAACCCGGCCCCAGCGGCCCAACTAACACAACCAGCAAAACAGAAACAGCAGCCCATGGAGAAAGAGGGCGTAAAACCGGTAACACCAGCTCCGGTAGCAAACAAAGAGGGCAGTGGCAGGTGGTGAGCGAAGAACAAGAAACACCTTCCCCTGCAAAGGTGCTGCCACCTGGCATGTCGCCCGTAACAACAAAGGAGGCGCCCAAAAAGAAGTCGCCTCCCAAACGAAGGAAGGACAAAGTCCAGCCCCCAGAACAGCGAATGGAGGTAGATGAGGCGGCTTCCTGAAGAGAGGGAGAGATGAAAGGGGAGGGGAAGACATCGACAACCCTAAAAAGTCGGCGAAAAGTAGAAGCGTTGAGAGGAGGAAGGCAGTAAACAAATGTTCTTCACTGCCGGTCTCCCCCGTAAAGTACGTATGCCCAAGAGCGAAAAGTCTCCCCTCGTCCCCGCTTAAAGCTTCCCGGTCCCCGGTTCGGCGGCCCAACAGGCAAAGCTAGTGCCACAACACCTTCTCCCTCCCTTCTCCTGCCCCTCCCTCGGGCTAAGAAGAAATAGCCACCCTCCCTCGTGGGGATGCCCCTAATGGAGAGTCAAGGACAGCATCGTAGACGAGTGGTCTTCCCAGCGTCCGAAGGCTGCTCAAGCCTCTCGCCGGCTCACCTCGGTGAAGGGTCTGTCCACTGGGAGCCAGGGAACTTCCCCCAGGCCCCAGGTGTCATCACCCTGGTAAAATACCGGTGGGAACCTGCGGGTCTGGGACCATATCGCCGAGGTGCAGAAACAATACCCAAAAATGACTATGGCGATAGAAAACTCACCAGAACTTGCAAGAATGGCAAAAAAATTGTTCCGGGAGGTTCCCCGTTTCGAAATGCCCCTGTCTGTATAGGGTTCTGAAAGCTAACCTACCCCACGGACGTCGGCGGAATTGTCTTAGACGGACGGATTACGTCCCGACATTGGTACAGAGGTCCTAAGGACCAGTCCGTCGGGGTCCCGTCTACCCGAGATTTCCTACCCGGTATGCGAGTAGAGCCGTCTGTTGCATGTCTTTTTCTGTTTTTTCGTTTCAGATCTAAAAGAATGTCTATTAAGTTAGCCAGTATAAATGCGAAGGGCCTGAGGATCGGGGTAGGGCGGCTCGCCTGCTTCGTGACCTCTTGTCCTTCGGCGTGGATGTGGCCGCGATCGAGACTCACTTTGTTTGCGAAGTCGACTCGTGTGCTGTCTAACGACTTTGTCGTCTATTCAGCATATGGGAGCCCCGGCGGCTGGCCAAGTGTTCTTTGCTGGTCAAGCGTACCCTGGACGCGAGGGTGGACCTTGTCCATGTCGGTGCCGAGGGCCATTTGATCGTGGCCGATATTGCAGTGAAAAGCAAGTCGTTCCGGCTGATTGTGGTTTATGCGCCCAATGTTCAAGGTGAGCGTGTCTCTTTCTTTCGGCTGTTGGAGCCCTTCATGGTGCATTCAACACGGCTAATCTTAGTTGGGGACTGGAATGCGTCCTAACCCCAAATGGGATAGAGGAAGGGGCGCTAGCGGGTGGAGTGGTGATCGTAGCCTGGTTGATCTGACCGGCGAATTTGGTCTCGTCGATAGATACCGGGTCGATCACCCGGATGGGAGCATGTGGACGTGGACGCGTAGTTGGCCTTCTACCCGGGTATCTGCGTACCTGGATAGGATGTTAGTGAGAGAAGCCGACATGGACTTCTTAGAATGTTAAACGTTCCACCTGGTTAGGCTACTCCGGACCACAAACTCGTTTGTGCCCGTGTGGCGTTAGAATTTAGGCCTAGGTTGGCTGGTTATTGGAAGTTCAATCAGTCCTTACTGGACAAAAGGCGGGACTTTCGTGACCAGCTGACAAGACTAGTGCAGAGGAGCGTTAATTGGGCGAGTCATTGGGAGTAAGTGGTGGGTTAACCTTAAGGACTCCATTAGGTCTTTCGCCACCAAATATAGCCAGCGGCTCAACCTAGATAAGGCTGCGGAGGCAAAGACACTTAGTGCTAATTTCGCCCGGGCGGAGGCTGGTGGGGATCCCCTAGAAATAGCCTTAGCCAGGGAGGCCCTGGAGCGCTCGACTAGCGGGCGCGCTACATGGGTCAGGTAGTGGGCTGAAAATTCAAGCGAATGTCTTCCGAAGCTGTGAACATGGGCGCGGAACTGCGCAAGGAAGAAATTCGCCATGCCGGCGACCGGTACATTCGAGAGGTGCGCGACCCGGAGGGACA
>JBBBDQ010005852.1:0-21557 GCA_037127315.1 Ascarosepion bandense | reverse complement strand
TTGTATTCCACACAAGTGTAGTTTTGCCTCTTTCATTATCTATTGTTATGTGTGTGTGTGTGTGTGTGTGAGATTTATGTCTTTGGCCAGAACATGTATGCTTTCTTTGTTGTTTTCCGCATACATAGTTTTGCCCTCTTTTCATTATCTATTGTTATTATGTGTGTGTGTGTGTGTGTGAGATTTATGTCTTTTTGCCAGAATATGTATGCTTTCTTTGTTGTTTTCCTGACATAGTTTTGCCTCTCTTTCATTATCTATTGTTATTATGTGTGTGTGTGTGAGATTTATGTCTTTGCCAGAATATGTATGCTTTCTTTTGTTGTTTTCCTTTGATGCCACATAGTTTTGCCTCTCTTTCATTATCTATTGTTATTATGTGTGTGTGTGTGTGTGTGTGAGAGATTTATGTTCTTTGCCAGAATATGTATGCTTTCTTTGTTGTTTTCCGCATACACAGTTTAGCCTCTCTTTCATTATCTATTGTTATTATGTGTGTGTGTGTGTGTGTGTGAGATTTATGTCTTTTGTTAGAATATGTATGCTTTTCTTTGTTGTTTTCCGTAGACACATAGTTTAGCCTTCTTTCATTATCTATTGTTATTATGTGTGTGTGTGTGTGTGTGTGAGATTTATGTCTTTTGCCAGAATATGTATGCTTTCTTTGTTGTTTTCCTTTGGCCACATAGTTTTGCCTTCTTTTCATTATCTATTGTTATTATGTGTGTGTGTGTGTGTGTGTGAGATTTATGTTCTTTGCCAGAATATGTATGCTTTCTTTGTTGTTTTCCGCACATAGTTTAGCCTCTCTTTCATTATCTATTGTTATTATGTGTGTGTGTGTGTGTGTGTGTGAGATTTATGTCTTTTGCCAGAATATGTATGCTTTCTTTTGTTGTTTTCCGTACACATAGTTTAGCCTCTTCTTTCATTATCTATTGTTATTATGTGTGTGTGTGTGTGTGTGTGAGATTTATGTCTTTTAATAGAATATGTATGCTTTCTTTGTTGTTTTCCGCATACATAGTTTAGCCTCTCTTTCATTATCTATTGTTATTATGTGTGTGTGTGTGTGTGTGTGAGATTTATGTCTTTTGCCAGAATATGTATGCTTTCTTTGTTGTTTTCCACATAGTTTTGCCTTTCATTATCTATTGTTATTATGTGTGTGTGTGTGTGTGTGAGATTTATGTCTTTTGCCAGAATATGTATGCTTTCTTTGTTGTTTTCCGCATACATAGTTTTGCCTCTCTTCATTATCTATTGTTATTATGTGTGTGTGTGTGTGTGTGTGTGAGATTTATGTTCTTTTGCCAGAATATGTATGTTTTCTTTGTTGTTTTCCGTATACATAGTTTTGCCTCTCTTTCATTATCTATTGTTATTATGTGTGTGTGTGTGTGTGTGTGAGATTTATGTCTTTTGCCAGAATATGTATGCTTTCTTTGTTGTTTTCCGTATACATAGTTTTGCCTCTTTCATTATCTATTGTTATTATGTGTGTGTGTGTGTGTGTGTGTGTGAGATTTATGTCTTTTGCCAGAATATGTATGCTTTCTTTGTTGTTTTCCGCATACATAGTTTTGCCTTCTTTCTATTATCTATTGTTATTATGTGTGTGTGTGTGTGTGTGTGAGATTTATGTCTTTTGCCAGAATATGTATGCTTTCTTTGTTGTTTTCCGCATACATAGCTGTCTCTCTTTCATTATCTATTGTTATTATGTGTGTGTGTGTGTGTGATTTATGTCTTTTGCTGAATGATACATGCTTTGTTGTTTTCCCGTATACATAGTTTTGCCTCTCTTTCATTATCTATTGTTATTATGTGTGTGTGTGTGTGTGTGAGATTTATGTCTTTTGCCAGAATATGTATGCTTTCTTTGTTGTTTTCTCTCGTATACACATAGTTTTGCCCTTCTCTTTCATTATCTATTGTTATTATGTGTGTGTGTGTGTGTGTGTGTGAGATTTATGTCTTTTGCCAGAATATGTATGCTTTCTTTGTTGTTTTCCGCATACAGTTTTGCCTCTCTTTCATTATCTATTGTTATTATGTGTGTGTGTGTGTGATTTATGTCTTTGTTGTGAACATGTATGCTTTCTTTTGTTGCTTCTCGACAAGCATAGTTTTGCCTCTTTTTCATTATCTATTGTTATTATGTGTGTGTGTGTGTGTGTGTGATTTATGTCTTTTGTCAGAATATGTATGCTTTCTTTTTTGTTGTTTTCCGTGACACATAGTTTTGCCTCTCTTTCATTATCTATTGTTATTGTTGTGTGTGTGTGTGTGTGTGATTTATGTCTTTTGCCAGAATATGCATGCTTTCTTTGTTGCTTTCCGCATACATAGTTTTGGCTCTTCATTATCTATTGTTATTATGTGTGTGTGTGTGTGTGATTGTGTCTTTTGCCAGAATATGTATGCTTTCTTTGTTGTTTTCCTGTGACAATAGTTTTGCCTCTTCATTAGTCTATTGTTATTATGTGTGTGTGTGTGTGTGATTTATGTCTTTTGCCAGAATATGTATGCTTTGTTGTTTTCCGCATACATAGTTTTGCCTCTCTTTCATTATCTATTGTCATTATGTGTGTGTGTGTGTGTGTGTGTGATTTATGTCTTTTGCCAGAACAGTATGCTTTGTTGTTTTCCTATACATAGTTTTGCCTCTCTTTCATTATCTATTATTATTATGTGTGTGTGTGTGTGATTTATGTCTTTTGGTTGGTGAACATGTATGCTTTGTTGTTTTCCTGCATACACAGTTTTCATTTCTTCATTATCTATTGTCATTATGTGTGTGTGTGTGTGTGTGTGTGTGATTTATGTCTTTTGCCAGAATATGTATGCTTTCTTTTGTTGTTTTCCGTATACATAGTTTTGCCTCTCTTCATTATCTATTGTTATTATGTGTGTGTGTGTGTGTGTGTGATTTATGTTCTTTAAGGAATATGTATGCTTTGTTGTTTTCCGCATACATAGTTTTGCCTCTCTTTCATTATCTATTGTTATTATGTGTGTGTGTGATTTATGTTCTTTTGTCAGAATATGTATGCTTTCTTTGTTGTTTTCCGCACACATAGTTTTGCCTCTCTTTCATTATCTATTGTTATTATGTGTGTGTGTGTGTGTGTGTGATTTATGTTCTTTGCCAGAATATGTATGCTTTCTTTGTTGTTTCTCGCATACATAGTTTTGCCTCTTTCATTATCTATTGTCATTATGTGTGTGTGTGTGTGTGTGTGTATTTATGTCTTTTTGCCAGAATATGTATGCTTTTTTGTTGTTTTCCGCATACATAGTTTTGCCTCTCTTTCATTATCTATTGTCATTATGTGTGTGTGTGTGTGTGTGATTTATGTTTTATTGTGAATATGTATGTTTTCTTTTGTTGTTTTCCGCATACATAGTTTGCCTTCTTCATTATCTATTGTTATTATGTGTGTGTGTGTGTGATTTATGTTCATGAATATGTATGTTTTCTTTGTTGTTTTCCGTATACATAGTTTTGCCTCTCTTTCATTATCTATTGTTATTATGTGTGTGTGTGTGTGTGTGTGATTTATGTTTTTTAACAGAATATGTATGCTTTCTTTGTTGTTTTCCGGACACATAGTTTTGCCTCTCTTTCATTATCTATTGTTATTGTGTGTGTGTGTGTGTGTGTGTGATTTATGTCTTTTGCCAGGAATATGTATGCTTTCTTTGTTGTTTTCCGCATACATAGTTTTGCCCTTCTTTCATTATCTATTGTTATTATGTGTGTGTGTGTGTGTGATTTATGTCTTTTGCCAGAATATGTATGCTTTCTTTTGTTGTTTTCCGGACACATAGTTTTGCCTTCTTTCATTATCTATTGTTATTATGTGTGTGTGTGTGTGTGATTTATGTCTTTGCCAGAATACATGCTTTCTTTGTTGTTTTCCGCATACATAGTTTTGCCTCTCTTTCATTATCTATTGTTATTATGTGTGTGTGTGTGTGTGTGATTTATGTCTTTTGCCAGAATATGTATGCTTTTCTTGTTGTTTTCCGTATACATAGTTTTGCCTCTTCTATTATCTATTGTTATTATGTGTGTGTGTGTGTGTGATTTATGTCTTTTGCCAGAATATGAAGTGCTTTCTTTGTTGTTTTCCGCATACATAGTTTTGCCTTCTTTCATTATCTATTGTTATTATGTGTGTGTGTGTGTGTGATTTATGTCTTTTGCCAGAATATGGAGTGCTTTTGTTGTTTTCCGCATACATAGTTTTGCCTCTCTTTCTATTATCTATTGTCATTATGTGTGTGTGTGTGTGATTTATGTCTTTTGCCAGAATATGTATGCTTTTCTTGTTGTTTTCCGCACACATAGTTTTGCCTTCTTTCATTATCTATTGTTATGTGTGTGTGTGTGTGTGATTTATGTTCTTTGCCAGAATATGTATGCTTTCTTTGTTGTTTTCCGCATAGTTTTGCCTTCTTTCATTATCTATTGTTATTATGTGTGTGTGTGTGTGTGATTTATGTCTTTTGCCAGAATATGTATGCTTTCTTTGTTGTTTTCGCATACATAGTTTTGCCTTCTTTCATTATCTATTGTTATTATGTGTGTGTGTGTGTGATTTATGTCTTTTGCCAGAATATGTGTATGCTTTCTTTGTTGTTTTCCGCATACATAGTTTTGCCTCTCTTTCATTATCTATTGTTATTATGTGTGTGTGTGTGTGTGATTTATGTCTTTTGCCAGAATATGTATGCTTTCTTTGTTGTTTTCCGTATACATAGTTTTGCCTCTCTTTCATTATCTATTGTCATTATGTGTGTGTGTGTGTGTGTGTGTGATTTATGTCTTTTGCCAGAATATGTATGCTTTCTTTGTTGTTTTCCGCATACATAGTTTTGCCTCTTTCATTATCTATTGTCATTATGTGTGTGTGTGTGTGTGTGTGTGTGATTTATGTCTTTTGCCAGAATATGTATGCTTTCTTTGTTGTTTTCCGCATACATAGTTTTGCCTCTCTTTTCATTATCTATTGTTATTATGTGTGTGTGTGTGTGATTTATGTCTTTTGCTGTGAATATGGCTAAGCTTTCTTTGTTGTTTTCCGCATACATAGTTTTGCCTTCTTTCATTATCTATTGTTATTATGTGTGTGTGTGTGTGTGTGTGTGATTTATGTCTTTTGCCAGAATATGTATGCTTTCTTTGTTGTTTTCCGCATACATAGTTTTGCCTCTTTCATTATCTATTGTTATTATGTGTGTGTGTGTGTGTGTGTGAGATTTATGTCTTTTGCCAGAATATGTATGCTTTCTTTTGTTGTTTTCCGCATACATAGTTTTGCTCTCTTTCATTATCTATTGTTATTATGTGTGTGTGTGTGTGTGTGTGAGATTTATGTTCTTTGCCAGAATATGTATGCTTTGTTGTTTTCCGCATACATAGTTTTGCCTCTTCTTCATTATCTATTGTTATTATGTGTGTGTGTGTGTGTGTGTGAGATTTATGTCTTTTGCCAGAATATGTATGCTTTCTTTGTTGTTTTCCGCATACATAGTTTTGCCTCTCTTTCATTATCTATTGTTATGTGTGTGTGTGTGTGTGTGTGTGGTAGATTTATGTCTTTTTTGCCAGAATATGTATGCTTTCTTTGTTGTTTTCCTTGACACATAGTTTTGCCTCTCTTTCATTATCTATTGTTATTATGTGTGTGTGTGTGTGTGTGTGTGAGATTTATGTTCTTTTGCCAGAATATGTATGCTTTCTTTGTTGTTTCTTCGTATACATAGTTTTGCCTCTCTTTCATTATCTATTGTTATTATGTGTGTGTGTGTGTGTGTGTGAGATTTATGCCTGCCAGAATATGTATGCTTTTGTTGTTTTCCGTATGTATAGTTTTGCCTCTCTTTCATTATCTATTGTTATTATGTGTGTGTGTGTGTGAGATTTATGTCTTTGTCAGAATATGTATGCTTTTCTTTGTTGTTTTCCTCAGACATAGTTTTGCCTCTCTTCATTATCTATTGTTATTATGTGTGTGTGTGTGTGTGTGTGTGAGATTTATGTCTTTTGCCAGAATATGTATGCCTTTTGTTGTTTTCCGCATACATAGTTTTGTCATTTCTTTCATTATCTATTGTTATTATGTGTGTGTGTGTGTGTGTGTGAGATTTAGGTGTCTTTTGCCAGAATATGTATGCTTTCTTTGTTGTTTTCCGCATACATAGTTTTGCCTCTCTTCATTATTATCTATTGTTATTATGTGTGTGTGTGTGTGTGTGTGTGAGATTTATGTCTTTTGTCAGAATATGTATGCTTTCTTTTGTTGTTTTCCGCATACATAGTTTTGCCTTCTTTCATTATCTATTGTTATTATGTGTGTGTGTGTGTGTGTGTGTGAGATTTATGTCTTTTATTGTGAATATGTATGCTTTCTTTGTTGTTTTCCGCATACATAGTTTTGCCTCTCTTTCATTATCTATTGTTATTATGTGTGTGTGTGTGTGTGTGTGTGAGATTTATGTCTTTTTGGGGTTGGTGAATATGTATGCTTTTGTTGTTTTCCGCATACACAGTTTTGCCTCTCTTCATTATCTATTGTTATTATGTGTGTGTGTGTGTGTGTGTGTGTGTATGATTTATGTCTTTTGCCAGAATATGTATGCTTTCTTTGTTGTTTTCCGCATACATAGTTTTGCTCTTTCATTATCTATTGTTATTATGTGTGTGTGTGTGTGTGTGAGATTTATGTCTTTTGCCAGAATATGTATGCTTTCTTTGTTGTTTTCCGCATACATAGTTTTGCCTCTTTCATTATCTATTGTTATTACGTGTGTGTGTGTGTGTGATTTATGTTCTTTGCCAGAATATGTATGCTTTCTTTGTTGTTTTCCGCATACATAGTTTTGCCTCTTCATTATCTATTGTTATTATGTGTGTGTGTGTGTGTGATTTATGTCTTTGCCAGAATATGTATGCTTTCTTTGTTGTTTTCCTGCACACATAGTTTTCTGCTTCCCTTTCATTATCTATTGTTATTATGTGTGTGTGTGTGTGTGTGTGAGATTTATGTCTTTTGCCAGAATATGTATGCTTTCTTTGTTGTTTTCCGCATACATAGTTTTGCCTTCTCTTTCATTATCTATTGTTATTATGTGTGTGTGTGTGTGTGTGAGATTTATGTCTTTTTGGGTTGTGAATATGTATGCTTTGTTGTTTTCCGCATATGGTTTTTGCCTCTCTTTCATTATCTATTGTTATTATGTGTGTGTGTGTGTGTGTGTGATTTATGTCTTTTGGTTGAATATGTATGCTTTCTTTGTTGTTTTCCGTATACATAGTTTTGCCTCTCTTTCATTATCTATTGTTATTATGTGTGTGTGTGTGTGTGTGAGATTTATGTCTTTTGCCAGAATATGTATGCTTTCTTTGTTGTTTTCCGCATACATAGTTTTGCCTCTCTTCATTATCTATTGTTATTATGTGTGTGTGTGTGTGTGTGTGTGAGATTTATGTCTTTTGCCAGAATATGTATGCTTTCTTTGTTGTTTTCCGCATACATAGTTTATTTCCTCTTTCATTATCTATTGTTATTATGTGTGTGTGTGTGTGATTTATGTCTTTTGCCAGAATATGTATGCTTTCTTTGTTGTTTTCCGCATACATAGTTTTGCCTCTCTTTCATTATCTATTGTTATTATGTGTGTGTGTGTGTGTGTGTGAGATTTATGTCTTTTGCCAGAATATGTATGCTTTCTTTGTTGTTTTCCGCATACATAGTTTTGCCTCTCTTTCATTATCTATTGTTATTATGTGTGTGTGTGTGTGTGTGAGATTTATGTCTTTTGCCAGAATATGTATGCTTTCTTTGTTGTTTTCCGGTGACACAGTTTTGCCTCTCTTTCATTATCTATTGTTATTATGTGTGTGTGTGTGTGTGTGATTTATGTTCTTTGCCAGAATATGTATGCTTTCTTTGTTGTTTTCCGCATACATAGTTTTGCCTCTCTTTCATTATCTATTGTTATGTGTGTGTGTGTGTGTGTGAGATTTATGTCTTTTTATGCCAGAATATGTATGCTTTTCTTGTTGTTTCTCGCATACATAGTTTTGCCTCTCTTTCATTATCTATTGTTATTATGTGTGTGTGTGTGTGTGTGAGATTTATGTTCTTTGCCAGAATATGTATGCTTTCTTTGTTGTTTTCCGCATACATAGTTTTGCCTCTCTTTCATTATCTATTGTTATTATGTGTGTGTGTGTGTGTGTGATTTATGTCTTTTGCCAGAATATGTATGCTTTCTTTGTTGTTTTCCGTATACATAGTTTTGCCTCTCTTTCATTATCTATTGTTATTATGTGTGTGTGTGTGTGTGTGATTTATGTCTTTTGCCAGAATATGTGGCGTTTTCTTTGTTGTTTTCCGCATACATAGTTTTGCCTCTCTTTCATTATCTATTGTTATTATGTGTGTGTGTGTGTGTGATTTATGTCTTTTTGTCAGAATATGTATGCTTTCTTTGTTGTTTTCCGCATACACATAGTTTTGCCTCTCTTTCATTATCTATTGTTATTATGTGTGTGTGTGTGTGATTTATGTCTTTTGCCAGAATATGCTGCTTTCTTTGTTGTTTTCCTATACATAGTTTTGCCTCTCTTTCAATATTCATTGCTATTATGTGTGTGTGTGTGTGTGTGATTTATGTCTTTTGCTTTGAACATGTATGCTTTCTTTGTTTTCCGTATACATAGTTTAGCCTCTCTTTCATTATCTATTGTTATTATGTGTGTGTGTGTGTGATTTATGTCTTTTGCCAGAATATGTATGCTTTGTTGTTTTCCGCATACATAGTTTTTGCCTCTCTTTCATTATCTATTGTTATTATGTGTGTGTGTGTGTGAGATTTTATGTCTTTTGCCAGAATATGTATGCTTTGTTGTTTTCCGCATACATAGTTTTGCCTCTTTCATTATCTATTGTTATTATGTGTGTGTGTGTGTGATTTATGTTCTTTGCCAGAATATGTATGCTTTGTTGTTTTCCGCATACATAGTTTTGCCCTTCATTATCTATTGTTATTATGTGTGTGTGTGTGTGTGTGTGAGATTTATGTCTTTTGCCAGAATATGTATGCTTTCTTTGTTGTTTTCCGCATACATAGTTTTGCTCTCTTTCATTATCTATTGTTATTATGTGTGTGTGTGTGTGTGTGTGAGATTTATGTCTTTTATTGTGAATACGATAAGCTGTGTTGTTTCCGCGTTTATAGTTTTGCCTCTCTTTCATTATCTACTGTTATTATGTGTGTGTGTGTGTGTGATTTATGTCTTTTGCCAGAATATGTATGCTTTTCGATGTTTTCTCGTATACATAGTTTTGCCTCTCTTTCATTATCTATTGTTATTATGTGTGTGTGTGTGTGTGATTTATGTCTTTTTGCCAGAATATGTATGCTTTCTTTGTTGTTTTCCGCATACATAGTTTAGCCTCTCTTTCATTATCTATTGTTATTATGTGTGTGTGTGTGTGTATTTATGTGTCTTTTGCCAGAATATGTATGCTTTCTTTGTTGTTTTCCGTATACATAGTTTTTGCCTTCTTCATTATCTATTGCTATTATGTGTGTGTGTGTGTGTGTGATTTATGTCTTTTTGCCAGAATATGTATGCCTTTTGTTGTTTTCCGCATACATAGTTTTGCCTCTCTTTCATTATCTATTGTTATTATGTGTGTGTGTGTGTGTGTGTGTGATTTATGTCTTTTGCTTTGCATTTATGTATGCTTTTGTTGTTTTCCGCATACATAGTTTAGCCTCTTTCATTATCTATTGTTATTATGTGTGTGTGTGTGTGTGTGATTTATGTCTTTTGCCAGAATATGTATGCTTTTGTTGCTTTCCGTATACATAGTTTGCCCTTTCATTATCTATTGTTATTATGTGTGTGTGTGTGTGTGTGTGTGATTTATGTTCTTTTGGGTTGTGAATATGTATGCTTTCTTTGTTGTTTTCCGCATACATAGTTTTGCCTCTCTTTCATTATCTATTGTTATTATGTGTGTGTGTGTGTGTGTGATTTATGTCTTTTGCCAGTAACATGTATGCTTTCTTTGTTGTTTTCCTATACATGCTTTGCTCTCTTTCATTATCTATTGTTATTATGTGTGTGTGTGTGTGTGTGTGATTTATGTCTATTATGTGAATATGTGTGTTTTCTTGCTGTTTTCGCATACATAGTTTTCGTTCCTCTCTTTCATTATCTATTGTTATTATGTGTGTGTGTGTGTGTGTGATTTATGTCTTTTGCCAGAATATGTATGCTTTGTTGTTTTCCGCATACAGTTGCCTCTTCTTATTATCTATTGTTATTATGTGTGTGTGTGTGTGTGTGTGTGTGATTTATGTCTTTTTGCCAGAATATGTATGCTTTCTTTGTTGTTTTCCGCATACATAGTTTAGCCTCTCTCTTCATTATCTATTGTTATTATGTGTGTGTGTGTGTGTGATTTATGTCTTTTGCCAATATGTATGCTTTCTTTGTTGTTTTCCATACATAGTTTTGCCTCTCTTTCATTATCTATTGTTATTATGTGTGTGTGTGTGTGAGATTTATGTTCTTTTGCCAGAATATGTATGCTTTTGTTGGCTTCCGCATACATAGTTTTGCCTTCTTCATTATCTATTGTTATTATGTGTGTGTGTGTGTGTGATTTATGTCTTTTGCCAGAATATGTATGCTTTCTTTGTTGTTTTCCGCATACATAGTTTTGCCTCTCTTTCATTATCTATTGTTATTATGTGTGTGTGTGTGTGTGTGTGTGAGATTTATGTCTTTTGCCAGAATATGGCCAGTTTTCTTTGTTGTTTTCCGCATACATAGTTTTGCCTCTTCATTATTCATTGTTATTATGTGTGTGTGTGTGTGTGTGTGAGATTTATGTTCTTTATTGTGAATATGTATGCTTTCTTTGTTGTTTTCCGCATATAGTTTTGCCTCTCTTTCATTATCTATTGTTATTATGTGTGTGTGTGTGTGTGTGATTATGTCTTTTTGGTTGTGAATATGTATGCTTTCTTTGTTGTTTTCCGCATACATAGTTTAGCCTCTCTTTCTATTATCTATTATTAATATGTGTGTGTGTGTGTGATTTATGTCTTTTGCCAGAATATGTATGCTTTCTTTGTTGTTTTCCGCATACATATGTTTGCCTCTTTCATTATCTATTGTTATTATGTGTGTGTGTGTGTGAGATTTATGTCTTTTGCCAGAATATGTATGCTTTCTTTGTTGTTTTCCTGCATATAGTTTTTGCCTCTCTTTCAATATTCATTGTTATTATGTGTGTGTGTGTGTGTGATTTATGTCTTTTGCCAGAATATGTATGCTTTGTTGTTTTCCGCATACATAGTTTTCGCTCTCTCTCTTTCATTATCTATTGTTATTATGTGTGTGTGTGTGTGTGTGTGAGATTTATGTCTTTTGTCAGAATATGTATGCTTTCTTTGTTGTTTTCCGCATACATAGTTTTGCCTCTTTCATTATCTATTGTTATTATGTGTGTGTGTGTGTGTGTGAGATTTATGTCTTTTGCCAGAATATGTATGCTTTCTTTGTTGTTTTCCGCATACATAGTTTTGCCTCTCTTTCATTATCTATTGTTATTATGTGTGTGTGTGTGTGTGTGTGTGTGTGATTTATGTCTTTTGCCAGAATATGTATGCTTTCTCTTTTGTTGTTTTCCGCACACATAGTTTTGCCTCTCTTTCATTATCTATTGTTATTATGTGTGTGTGTGTGTGTGTGATTTATGTTCTTTAGTTGTGAATATGTATGCTTTCTTTGTTGTTTTCCGCATACATAGTTTAGCCTCTTTCTTCATTATCTATTGTTATTATGTGTGTGTGTGTGTGTGTGTGATTTATGTTCTTTGCCAGAATATGTATGCTTTCTTTGTTGTTTTCCGCATACATAGTTTTGCCTCTCTTTCATTATCTATTGTTAATATGTGTGTGTGTGTGTGTGTGTGATTTATGTCTTTTGTTGTGAACATGTATGCTTTCTTTGTTGTTTTCCCGTATACATAGTTTTGCCTCTCTTTCATTATCTATTGTTATTATGTGTGTGTGTGTGTGTGTGTGATTTATGTCTTTTGCCAGAATATGTATGCTTTCTTTGTTGTTTTCCGCATACATAGTTTAGCCTCTCTTTCATTATCTATTGTTATTATGTGTGTGTGTGTGTGTGTGTGTGTGATTTATGTCTTTTGCCAGAATATGTATGTTTTCTTTGTTGTTTTCCGCATACATAGTTTTGCCTCTCTTTCATTATCTATTGTTATTATGTGTGTGTGTGTGTGTGTGTGATTTATGTCTTTGCCAGAATATGTATGCTTTCTTTGTTGTTTCTCTGACAATAGTTTAAATGCCTCTCTTTCATTATCTATTGTTATTATGTGTGTGTGTGTGTGTGATTTATGTCTTTTGTCAGAATATGTATGTTTTCTTTGTTGTTTTCCGCATACATAGTTTTGTTTCTTCATTATCTATTGTTATTATGTGTGTGTGTGTGTGTGATTTATGTTCTTCTTTGCCATTATGTATGTTTTCTTTGTTGTTTTCTCGTATACATAGTTTCCTATTTCTTCATTATTATCTATTGTTATTATGTGTGTGTGTGTGTGTGTGATTTATGTTCTTTGCCAGAATATGTATGCTTTCTTTGTTGTTTTCCGCATACATAGTTTTGCCTCTCTTTCATTATCTATTGTTATTATGTGTGTGTGTGTGTGTGATTTATGTCTTTTGCCAGAATATGTATGCTTTCTTTGTTGTTTTCCGCATACATAGTTTAGCCTCTCTTTCATTATCTATTGTTATTATGTGTGTGTGTGTGTGATTTATGTCTTTTTAATAACACAAGTGCTTTCTTTGTTGTTTTCCGTATACATAGTTTTGCCTCTCTTTCATTATCTATTGTTATTATGTGTGTGTGTGTGTGAGATTTATGTCTTTTGCCAGAATATGTATGCCTTCTTTGTTGTTTTCCGCATGCATAGTTTTGCCTCTTTCAGCTTATCTATTGTTATTATGTGTGTGTGTGTGTGTGATTTATGTCTTTTGCCAGAATATGTATGTTTTCTTTGTTGTTTTCCGTATACATAGTTTTGCCTCTCTTTCATTATCTATTGTTATTATGTGTGTGTGTGTGTGTGTGTGTGTAGATTTATGTCTTTTGCCAGAATATGTATGCTTTCTTTGTTGTTTTCCGTGACAATAAGGCTTTGCCTCTTCTTTCATTATCTATTGTTATTATGTGTGTGTGTGTGTGTGTGTGTGAGATTTATGTCTTTTGTTAACATGTATGCTTTCTTTGTTGTTTTCTTATTTTTTGTTGTTATTTCATTTCTCTTTCATTATCTATTGTTATTATGTGTGTGTGTGTGTGTGTGTGTGTGATTTATGTCTTTTGCCAGAATATGTATGCTTTCTTTGTTGTTTTCCGTATACATAGTTTTGCCTCTCTTTCATTATCTATTGTTATTATGTGTGTGTGTGTGTGTGTGTGTGATTTATGTTCTTTTGCCAGAATATGTATGCTTTCTTTTGTTGTTTTCCGCATACATAGTTTTGCCTCTCTTTCATTATTCATTGTTATTATGTGTGTGTGTGTGTGTGTGTATTTTTATGTCTTTTGCCAGAATATGTGAGTAAGCTTTTGTTGTTTTCCGCATACATAGTTTTGCCTCTCTTCATTATCTATTGTTATTATGTGTGTGTGTGTGATTTATGTCTTTTGCCAGAATATGTATGCTTTTGTTGTTTTCCCGTTTATTGTAGTTTTGCCTCTCTTTCATTATCTAATATTATTATGTGTGTGTGTGTGTGTGTATCTATGCTTTGCCAGAATATGTATGCTTTCTTTGTTGTTTTCCGCATACATAGTTTAGCCTCTCTTTCATTATCTATTGTTATTATGTGTGTGTGTGTGTGTGATTTATGTTCTTTAATAGAATATGTATGCTTTCTTTGTTGTTTTCCGCATACATAGTTTTGCCTCTCTTTTTCATTATCTATTGTTATTATGTGTGTGTGTGTGAGATTTATGTCTTTTGCCAGAATATGTATGCTTTCTTTGTTGTTTTCCGTATACATAGTTTTGCCTCTCTTTCATTATCTATTGTTATTATGTGTGTGTGTGTGTGTGATTTATGTCTTTTGAAGGTAGAATATGTATGCTTTCTTTGTTGTTTTCCGCATACATAGTTTTGCCTCTCTTTCATTATCTATTGTTATTATGTATGTGTGTGTGTGTGTGATTTATGTCTTCTTTGGTTGTGAATATGTATGCTTTCTTTGTTGTTTCTCCGCATACATAGTTTTGCCTCTCTTTCATTATCTATTACATATGTGTGTGTGTGTGATTTATGTCTTTTGTTGTGAATATACATGTTTTCTTTGTTGTTTTCCATGACACATAGTTTTGCCTCTTTCATTATCTATTGTTATTATGTGTGTGTGTGTGTGTGTGTGTGTGTGAGATTTATGTCTTTTGCTGTGAATATGTATGCTTTCTTTGTTGTTTTCCTTGAGATACATAAGTCACTTTTCATTATCTATTGTTATTATGTGTGTGTGTGTGTGTGTGAGATTTATGTTCTTTGCCAGAATATGTATGCTTTCTTTGTTGTTTTCCGCATACATAGTTTAGCCTCTCTTTCATTATCTATTGTTATTATGTGTGTGTGTGTGTGTGATTTATGTCTTTTGCCAGAATATGTATGCTTTCTTTGTTGTTTTCCGCATGTTAAGGTTTTGCCTCTCTTTCATTATCTATTGTTATTATGTGTGTGTGTGTGTGTGATTTATGTTCTTTAGTTGTGAACATGTATGCTTTCTTTGTTGTTTTCCGCATACATAGTTTACTTCCCTCTTTCATTATCTATTGTTATTATGTGTGTGTGTGTGTGATTTATGTCTTTGCCAGAATACAAGGTTTTCTTTGTTGTTTTCCATATGGTTTTGCCTTTTTCATTATCTATTGTTATTATGTGTGTGTGTGTGTGATTTATGTCTTTTACAGAATATGTATGCTTTTGTTGTTTTCTTCGCATACATAGTTTACACTTCTTTCATTATCTATTGTTATTATGTGTGTGTGTGTGTGTGTGATTTATGTCTTTTGTCAGAATATGTATGCTTTCTTTTTGTTGTTTTCCGTATACATAGTTTTGCCTCTCTTTCATTATCTATTGTTATTATGTGTGTGTGTGTGTGTGATTTATGTCTTTTGGGTTGTAAATATGTATGCTTTCTTTGTTGTTTCTCGTATACATGGTTTAGCCTCTCTTCATTATCTATTGTTATTATGTGTGTGTGTGTGTGATTTATGTCTTTGCCAGAATATGTATGCTTTTTGTTGTTTTCCGCATACATAGTTTTGCCTCTTCATTATCTGGCTGTTATTATGTGTGTGTGTGTGTGTGATTTATGTTCTTATTGTGAATATGTATGCGTTTCTTTGTTGTTTTCCGCATACATAGTTTAGCCTCTCTTTCATTATCTATTGTTATTATGTGTGTGTGTGTGATTTATGTTCTTTATGAATATGTATGCTTTGTTGTTTTCCGCATACATAGTTTTGCCTCTCTTCATTATCTATTGTTATTATGTGTGTGTGTGTGTGAGATTTATGTCTTTTGCCAGAATATGTATGCTTTCTTTGTTATTTTATACATATTAATTTCTTCTTTCATTATCTATTGTTATTATGTGTGTGTGTGTGTGTGATTTATGTTCTTTTATGTCAGAATATGTATGCTTTTTGTTGTTTTCCGTATACATAGTTTTGCCTTCTTCATTATCTATTGTTATTATGTGTGTGTGTGTGTGTGTGATTTATGTTCTTTGCCAGAATATGTATGCTTTCTTTGTTGCTTTCCATACATAGTTTTGCCTCTCTTTCAACATCTATTGTTATTATGTGTGTGAGATTTATGTCTTTTTAATAGAATATGTATGCTTTTGTTGTTTTGAGCAATGTTTTGCCTCTTTCATTAGTCTATTGTTATTATGTGTGTGTGTGTGTGTGTGTGAGATTTATGTCTTTTGCCAGAATATGTATGCTTTCTTTGTTGTTTTCCGCATACATAAGTCATTTTTCATTGTCTATTGTTATTATGTGTGTGTGTGTGTGTGTGTGAGATTTATGTCTTTTTATGAATATGTATGCTGTTGTTTTCCTTGTGACATAGTTTTGCCTCTCTTTCATTATCTATTGTTATTATGTGTGTGTGTGTGTGTGAGATTTATGTCTTTTGCCAGAATATGTATGCTTTGTTGTTTTCCGCATACATAGTTTTGCCTCTCTTTCATTATCTATTGTTATTATGTGTGTGTGTGTGTGAGATTTAGGTTCTTTGCTGTAGTACTATGTATGCTTCTTTGTTGTTTTCCGCACATAGTTTTGCCTCTCTTTCATTATCTATTGTTATTAAGTGTGTGTGTGTGTGTGTGTGTGTGTGAGATTACGTGTTCGCCAAGAATATGTATGCTTTCTTTGTTGTTTTCCGCATACATAGTTTTGCCTCTTTTCATTATCTATTGTTATTATGTGTGTGTGTGTGTGTGTGTGAGATTTATGTTCACAGAATATGTATGCTTTCTTTGTTGTTTTCCGCATACACAGTTTTGCCTCTCTTCATTATCTATTGTTATTATGTGTGTGTGTGTGTGTGTGTGTGAGATTTATGTTCTTGGCCAGAATATGCGTTTTCTTTGTTGTTTTCCGTACAAGTTAAGGTTTTGCCTTCTTTCATTATCTATTGTTATTATGTGTGTGTGTGTGTGTGTGTGAGATTTATGTCTTTTTAAGCGTAACATATGCTTTGTTGTTTTCCGCATGCCAGTTTTTGGCTTCTTCATTATCTATTGTTATTGTGTGTGTGTGTGTGTGTGTGAGATTTATGTCTTTTGCCAGAATATGTATGCTTTCTTGTTGTTTTCCGCATACATAGTTTTGGCTCTCTCTTTTCTGCTTTATTCATTGTTATTATGTGTGTGTGTGTGTGTGTGTGAGATTTATATCTTTATGAATATGTATAAGTTTTGTTTGCTTTCCGTATACATAGTTTTGCCTCTCTTTCATTATCTATTGTTATTATGTGTGTGTGTGTGTGTGTGTGAGATTTATGTCTTTACATGAATATGTATGCTTTCTTTGTTGTTTTGTTTTGTTGTTTTATTTCTATTATCTATTGTTAATATGTGTGTGTGTGTGTGTGTGTGTGAGATTTATGTCTTTTGCCGTAAATATGTATGCTTTCTTTGTTGTTTTCCTATACATAGTTTTGCCTCTCTTTCATTATCTATTGTTATTATGTGTGTGTGTGTGTGTGTGTGAGATTTATGTCTTTTTGTTGTGAATATGTATTGCTTTCTTTGTTGTTTTCCTGACACATAGTTTTGCCTCTTTCATTATCTATTGTTATTATGTGTGTGTGTGTGTGTGTGTGTGAGATTTATGTTCATTGTGAACATGTATGTTTTCTTTGTTGTTTTCCGCAGTTGTTGCCTTTGCCTCTCTTTCATTATCTATTGTTATTATGTGTGTGTGTGTGTGTGTGTGTGTGAGATTTATGTCTTTTGCCAGAATATGTATGTTTTCTTTGTTGTTTTCCGCATACATAGTTTTGCCTCCTTCAATATTCATTGTTATTATGTGTGTGTGTGTGTGTGTGTGTGTGTGTGAGATTTTATGTCTTTTTGTCAGAATATGTATGCTTTCTTTGTTGTTTTCCGCATACATAGTTTTGCCTCTTTCATTATCTATTGTTATTATGTGTGTGTGTGTGTGTGAGATTTATGTCTTTTGCCAGAATATGTATGCTTTCTTTGTTGTTTTCCGCATACATAGTTTTGCTCTCTTTCATTATCTATTGTTATTATGTGTGTGTGTGTGGTGTGTGTGAGATTTATGTCTTTTGGCTGAATATGTATGCTTTCTTTGTTGTTTTCCGCATACATAGTTTTGCCTCTCTTTCATTATCTATTGCCATGTGTGTGAGATTTATGTTCTTTATTGTGAATATGTATGCTTTCTTTGTTGTTTTCCATGACATAGTTTCGCTTCTTCATTATCTATTGTTATTATGTGTGTGTGTGTGTGTGTGTGAGATTTATGTCTTTTTTATTGTGAATACAGTGCTTTGTTGTTTTCCGCATACATAGTTTTGCCTCTCTTTCATTATCTATTGTTATTATGTGTGTGTGTGTGTGTGTGACGCAGTGTCTTTTGCCAGAATATGTATGCTTTTGTTGTTTTCCGCATACATAGTTTTAGTTTCTCTTTCATTATCTATTGTTATTATGTGTGTGTGTGTGTGTGTGTGAGATTTATGTTCTCGCCAGAATATGTATGCTTTCTTTGTTGTTTTCCGTATACATAGTTTTGCCTCTTTCATTATCTATTGTTATTATGTGTGTGTGTGTGTGAGATTTATGTCTTTTTGTCAGAATATGTATGTTTTCTTTGTTGTTTTCCGCATGTATAGTTTTGCCTCTCTTTCATTATCTATTGTTATTATGTGTGTGTGAGATTTATGTCTTTTGCCAGAATATGTATGTTTTCTTTGTTGTTTTCCGCATACATAGTTTTGCCTCTTTCATTATTCATTGTTATTATGTGTGTGTGTGTGTGTGTGTGTGAGATTTATGTTCTTTGGTGCCAGAATATGTATGCTTTCTTTGTTGTTTTCCGCATACATAGTTTTGCCTCTCTTTCATTATCTATTGTTATTATGTGTGTGTGTGTGTGTGTGTGTGTGAGATTTATGTCTTTTTGTTGTGGAATATGTATGCTTTTGTTGTTTTCCGCATACATAGTTTTGCCTCTTTCATTATCTATTGTTATTATGTGTGTGTGTGTGTGTGTGTGTGAGATTTATGTCTTTTGCCAGAATATGTATGCTTTTGTTGTTTTCCGCATACATAGCTTTGCCTTCTTCATTATCTATTGTTATTATGTGTGTGTGTGTGTGAGATTTATGTCTTTTTTATGCCAGAATATGTATGCTTTCTTGTTGTTTTCCGCATACATAGTTTTGCCTTCTTCATTATCTATTGTTATTATGTGTGTGTGTGTGTGTGAGATTTATGTCTTTTGCCAGAATATGCATGCTTTCTTTGTTGTTTTCCGCATACATAGTTTTGCCTCTTTCAGCTTATCTATTGTTATGTGTGTGTGTGTGAGATTTATGTTCTTTGCCAGAATATGTATGTTTTCTTTTTGTTGTTTTCCCTATACATAGTTTTGCCTCTCTTTCATTATCTATTGTTATTATGTGTGTGTGTGTGTGTGAGATTTGAGTCTTTTGCCAGAATATGTATGCTTTCTTTGTTGTTTTCCGCATACATAGTTTTGCCTCTTTCATTGATTCATTGTTATTATGTGTGTGTGTGTGTGTGTGTGTGAGATTTATGTTCTTTGCCAGAATATGTATGTTTTCTTGTTGTTTTCCGCATACATAGTTTTTTGCCTCTCTTTCATTATCTATTGTTATTATGTGTGTGTGTGTGTGTGTGAGATTTATGTCTTTTGCCAGAGCTTGCAAGTGTTTTCTTTTGTTGTTTTCCCGTATACATAGTTTTGCCTCTCTTTCATTATCTATTGTTATTATGTGTGTGTGTGTGTGTGAGATTTATGTTCTTTGCCAGAATATGTATGCTTTCTTTGTTTTCCGCATACATAGTTTTGCCTCTCTTTCATTATCTATTGTTATTATGTGTGTGTGTGTGTGTGTGTGTGTGAGATTTATGTCTTTTGCCAGAATATGTATGCTTTCTTTGTTGTTTTCCGCATACATAGTTTTGCCTCTCTTTCATTATCTATTGTTATTATGTGTGTGTGTGTGAGATTTATGTTCTTTGCCAGAATATGTATGCTTTCTTTGTTGTTTTCCGTATACATAGTTTTGCCTTCTTTCATTATCTATTGTTATTATGTGTGTGTGTGTGTGAGATTTATGTTTTTGGCTAGAATATGTATGCTTTTGTTGTTTTCCGTATACATAGTTTTTATTTCTCTTTCATTATCTATTGTTATTATGTGTGTGTGAGATTTATGTTCTTGTCAGAATATGCATGTTTTCTGGCTGTTTTCCCGCATATGTTATTTTGCCTCTTCATTATCTATTGTTATTATGTGTGTGTGTGTGTGTGTGTGTGTGAGATTTATGTCTTTTTGCCAGAGTAGGCATGTTTTCTTTGTTGTTTTCCGCATACATAGTTTTTACCTCTCTTTCATTATTTCATTGTTATTATGTGTGTGTGTGTGTGTGTGAGATTTATGTCTTTTTACAGAATATGTATGTTTTCTTTTGTTGTTTTCCGTGTACATAGTTTTGCCTCTCTTTCATTATCTATTGTTATTATGTGTGTGTGTGTGAGATTTATGTCTTTTGCCAGAATATGTATGCTTTCTTGTTGTTTTCCGCATACATAGTTTCCTTGCCTCTCTTTCATTATCTATTGTTATTATGTGTGTGTGTGTATATTTATGTCTTTTGCCAGAATATGTATAGCTTTTGTTGTTTTCCGCATATGTGTTTCCTTTGCCTCTCTTTTCATTATCTATTGTTATTATGTGTGTGTGTGTGTAGATTATACTTTTGCCAGAATATGTATGCTTTCTTTGTTGTTTTCCGCATACATAGTTTTGCCTTCTTTCATTATCTATTGTTATTATGTGTGTGTGTGTGTGTGTGTGAGATTTTATGTCTTTTGCCAGAATATGTATGCTTTCTTTGTTGTTTTCCGCATACATAGTTTTGCCTCTCTTTCATTATCTATTGTTATTATGTGTGTGTGTGTGTGAGATTTATGTCTTTTGCCAGAAATATGTATGCTTTCTTTGTTTTGTTTTCCGCATGCATAGGTTTTGCCCTCTCTTTTCATTATCTATTGTTATTATGTGTGTGTGTGTGTGTGTGTTTGTGAGATTTTTTGTTGTCTTTTGCCAAGAATATGTATGCTTTCTTTGTTGTTTTCCGCATACATAGTTTTTGCCACTCTCTTTCATTATCTATTGTTATTATGTGTGTGTGTGTGTGTGTGATTTATGTCTTTTGCCATGAATATGTATGCTTTCTTTGTTGTTTTCCGCATACATAGTTTTGCCTCTTTCTTTCATTATCTATTGTTATTATGTGTGTGTGTGTGTGTGATTTATGTTCTTTTGTTGTGAATATGTATAAGCTTTTCTTTGTTGTTTTCCGTATACATAGTTTTAGCCCTCTCTTTCATTATCTATTGTTATTATGTGTGTGTGTGTGTGTGTGTTGATATTGTGTCTTTTGCCAGAATATGTATGCTTTCTTTGTTGTTTTCCGCATACATAGTTTTGCCTCTCTTTCATTATCTATTGTTATTATGTGTGTGTGTGTGTGTGATTTATGTCTTTTGCCAGAATATGTATGCTTTCTTTGTTGTTTCTCATACATAGTTTTGCCTCTCTTTCATTATCTATTGTTATTATGTGTGTGTGTGTGAGATTTATGTCTTTTGCCAGAATATGTATG
>JBBBDQ010005829.1:0-47153 GCA_037127315.1 Ascarosepion bandense | reverse complement strand
TTAATTTTCTGAGACTCTGAAAATTTCAAAATATACCTCAAAAGTATCACTTTTTAGCTGATTTCGCATAGTTTTTCAACGTAATTTTCAAAGTTTTTAAACTTCTGTAAAGTATCGAAACCTCCAAAATTTTTTAAAAATCTAAGCGTTTCCTATTGTAACCTAATGTTATCAACATGATATAACAATTTTTATTAATTTATCTGAAAGATAAATCAATTTTCTGAAACTTTGAAATTTTCAAAATTTACATAATAAATCTATTGCATTTTCGAGATTTTCAAACTCCCAGAAAATATTGAAGACCCTAAAATTTTTTAATATCTAAGTATTTTCTATTCATAGCAAGTGGTTTCAACTTGTTTCACCTATTTTCATTAATTTATCCTGAGGATGAATTAAATTTCTGAGACTCTGAAAATTTCAAAATATACCTCAAAAAGTATCACTTTTTAGCTGATTTCGCATAGTTTTTCAACGTAATTTTCAAAGTTTAAACTTCTGTAAAGTATCGAAACCTCCAAAAGTTTTTTAAAATCTAAGCGTTTCCTATTGTTACCTAATGTTATCAACATGATATAACAATTTTTATTAATTTATCTGAAAGATAAATTAATTTTCTGAAACTTTGAAATTTTCAAAATTTACGTAATAAATCTATTGCATTTTCGAGATTTTCAAACTCCCAGAAAATATTGAAGACCCTAAAATTTTTTTTAATTTCTAAGTGTTTTCTATTCATAGCAAGTGGTTTCAACATGTTTCACCTATTTTCATTAATTTATCCTAAGGATGAATTAATTTTCTGAGCCTCTGAAAATTTCAAAATATACCTCAAAAAAGTATCACTTTTTAGCTGATTTCGCATAGTTTTTCAACGTAATTTTCAAAGTTTTTAAACTTCTGTAAAGTATCGAAACCTCCAAATTTTTTTTAAAATCTAAGCGTTTCCTATTGTTACCTAATGTTATCAACATGATATAACAATTTTTATTAATTTATCTGAAAGATAAATTAATTTTCTGAAACTTTGAAATTTTCAAAATTTACGTAATAAATCTATTGCATTTTCGAGATTTTCAAACTCCCAGAAAATATTGAAGAACCTAAATTTTTTTTAATATCAAAGTGTTTTCTATTCATAGCAAGTGGTTTCAACATGTTTCACCTATTTTCATTAATTTATCCTAAGGATGAATTAATTTTCTGAGACTCTGAAAATTTCAAAATATACCTCAAAAAGTATCACTTTTTAGCTGATTTCGCATAGTTTTTCAACGTAATTTTCAAAGTTTTTAAATTTCTGTAAAGTATCGAAACCTCCAAAAATTTTTTAAAATCTAAGCGTTTCCTATTGTTACCTAGTGTTATCAACATGATATAACAATTTTTATTAATTTATCTGAAAGATAAATTAATTTTCTGAAACCTTGAAATTTTCAAAATTTACATAATAAATCTATTGCATTTTCGAGATTTTCAAACTCCCAGAAAATATTGAAGACCCTAAAATTTTTTAATATCTAAGTGTTTTCTATTCATAGCAAGTGGTTTCAACATGTTTCACCTATTTTCATTAATTTATCCTAAGGATGAATTAATTTTCTGAGACTCTGAATATTTCAAAATATACCTAAAAAAGTATCACTTTTTAGCTGATTTCGCATAGTTTTTCAACGTAATTTTCAAAGTTTTTAAACTTCTGTAAAGTATCGAAACCTCTAAATTTTTTTTAAAATCTAAGCGTTTCCTATTGTTACCTAATGTTATCAACATGATATAACAATTTTTATTAATTTATCTGAAAGATAAATTAATTGTTTGAAACTTTGAAATTTTCAAAATTTACGTAATAAATCTATTGCATTTTCGAGATATTCTAACTCCCAGAAAATATTGAAGACCCTAAAATTTTTTTAATATCTAAGTGTTTTCTATTCATAGCAAGTGGTTTCAACATGTTTCACCTATTTTCATTAATTTATCCTAAGGATGAATTAATTTTCTGAGACTCTGAAAATTTCAAAATATACCTCAAAAAGTATCACTTTTTAGCTGATTTCGCATAGTTTTTCAACGTAATTTTCAAAGTTTTTAAACTTCTGTAAAGTATCGAAACCTCCAAAATTTTTTTAAAATCTAAGCGTTTCCTATTGTTACCAAATGTTATCAACATGATATAACAATTTTTATTAATTTATCTGAAAGATAAATTAATTTTCTGAAAGTTTGAAATTTTCAAAATTTACGTAATAAATCTATTGCATTTTCGAGATTTTCAAACTCCCAGAAAATATTGAAGACCCTAAAATTTTTTAATATCTAAGTGTTTTCTATTCATAGCAAGTGGTTTCAACATGTTTCACCTATTTTCATTAATTTATCCTAAGGATGAATTAATTTTCTGAGACTCTGAAAATTTCAAAATATACCTCAAAAAGTATCACTTTTTAGCTGATTTCGCATAGTTTTTCAACGTAATTTTCAAAGTTTGTAAACTTCTGTAAAGTATCGAAACCTCCAAAATTTTTTTAAAATCTAAGCGTTTCCTATTGTTACCTAATGTTATCAACATGATATAACAATTTTTATTAATTTATCTGAAAGATGAATTAATTTTCTGAAACTTTGAAAATTTCAAAATTTACGTAATAAAACTATTGCATTTTCGAGATTTTCAAACTCCCAGAAAATATTGAAGACCCTAAAATTTTTTTAATATCTAAGTGTTTTCTATTCATAGCAAGTGGTTTCAACATGTTTCACCTATTTTCATTAATTTATCCTAAGGATGAATTAATTTTCTGAGACTCTGAAAATTTCAAAATATACCTCAAAAAGTATCACTGATTTCGCATAGTTTTTCAACGTAATTTTCAAAGTTTTTAAACTTCTGTAAAGTATCGAAACCTCCAAATTTTTTTAAAAATCTAAGCGTTTCCTATTGTTACCTAATGTTATCAACATGATATAACAATTTTTATTAATTTATCTGAAAGATAAATTAATTTTCTGAAACTTTGAAATTTTCAAAATTTACGTAATAAATCTATTGCATTTTCGAGATATTCAAACTCCCAGAAAATATTGAAGACCCTAAAATTTTTTTAATATCTAAGTGTTTTCTATTCATAGCAAGTGGTTTCAACATGTTTCACCTATTTTCATTAATTTATCCTAAGGATGAATTAATTTTCTGAGACTCTGAATATTTCAAAATATACCTCAAAAAGTATCACTTTTTAGCTGATTTCGCATAGTTTTTCAACGTAATTTTCAAAGTTTTTAAACTTCTGTAAAGTATCGAAACCTCCAAATTTTTTTAAAAATCTATGCGTTTCCTATTGTTACCTAATGTTATCAACATGATATAACAATTTTTATTAATTTATCTGAAAGATAAATTGATTTTCTGAAACTTTGAAATTTTCAAAATTTACGTAATAAATCTATTGCATTTTCGAGATTTTCAAACTCCCAGAAAATATTGAAGACCCTAAAATTTTTTTAATATCTAAGTGTTTTCTATTCATAGCAAGTGGTTTCAACATGTTTCACCTATTTTCATTAATTTATCCTAAGGATGAATTAATTTTCTGAGACTCTGAATATTTCAAAATATACCTCAAAAAGTATCACTTTTTAGCTGATTTCGCATAGTTTTTCAACGTAATTTTCAAAGTTTTTAAACTTCTGTAAAGTATCGAAACCTCTAAATTTTTTTTAAAATCTAAGCGTTTCCTATTGTTACCTAATGTTATCAACATGATATAACAATTTTTATTAATTTATCTGAAAGATAAATTAATTGTTTGAAACTTTGAAATTTTCAAAATTTACGTAATAAATCTATTGCATTTTCGAGATTTTCTAACTCCCAGAAAATATTGAAGACCCTAAAATTTTTTTAATATCTAAGTGTTTTCTATTCATAGCAAGTGGTTTCAACATGTTTCACCTATTTTCATTAATTTATCCTAAGGATGAATTAATTTTCTGAGACTCTGAAAATTTCAAAATATACCTCAAAAAGTATCACTTTTTAGCTGATTTCGCATAGTTTTTCAACGTAATTTTCAAAGTTTTTAAACTTCTGTAAAGTATCGAAACCTCCAAAATTTTTTTAAAATCTAAGCGTTTCCTATTGTTACCTAATGTTATCAACATGATATAACAATTTTTATTAATTTATCTGAAAGATAAATTAATTTTCTGAAAGTTTGAAATTTTCAAAATTTACGTAAGAAATCTATTGAATTTTCGGGATTTTCAAACTCCCAGAAGTTATTGAAGACCCTAAAATTTTTTTAATATCTAAGTGTTTTCTATTCATGGCAAGTGGTTTCAACATGTTTCACCTATTTTTATTAATTTATCCTAAGGATGAATTAATTTTCTGAGACTCTGAAAATTTCAAAATATACCTCAAAAAGTATCACTTTTTAGCTGATTTCGCATAGTTTTTCAACGTAATTTTCAAAGTTTTTAAACTTCTGTAAAGTATCGAAACCTCCAAAATTTTTTTAAAATCTAAGCGTTTCCTATTGTTACCAAATGTTATCAACATGATATAACAATTTTTATTAATTTATCTGAAAGATAAATTAATTTTCTGAAAGTTTGAAATTTTCAAAATTTACGTAATAAATCTATTGCATTTTCGAGATTTTCAAACTCCCAGAAAATATTGAAGACCCTAAAATTTTTTAATATCTAAGTGTTTTCTATTCATAGCAAGTGGTTTCAACATGTTTCACCTATTTTCATTAATTTATCCTAAGGATGAATTAATTTTCTGAGACTCTGAAAATTTCAAAATATACCTCAAAAAGTATCACTTTTTAGCTGATTTCGCATAGTTTTTCAACGTAATTTTCAAAGTTTGTAAACTTCTGTAAAGTATCGAAACCTCCAAAATTTTTTTAAAATCTAAGCGTTTCCTATTGTTACCTAATGTTATCAACATGATATAACAATTTTTATTAATTTATCTGAAAGATGAATTAATTTTCTGAAACTTTGAAAATTTCAAAATTTACGTAATAAAACTATTGCATTATCGAGATTTTCAAACTCCCAGAAAATATTGAAGACCCTAAAATTTTTTTAATATCTAAGTGTTTTCTATTCATAGCAAGTGGTTTCAACATGTTTCACCTATTTTCATTAATTTATCCTAAGGATGAATTAATTTTCTGAGACTCTGAAAATTTCAAAATATACCTCAAAAAGTATCACTGATTTCGCATAGTTTTTCAACGTAATTTTCAAAGTTTTTAAACTTCTGTAAAGTATCGAAACCTCCAAATTTTTTTAAAAATCTAAGCGTTTCCTATTGTTACCTAATGTTATCAACATGATATAACAATTTTTATTAATTTATCTGAAAGATAAATTAATTTTCTGAAACTTTGAAATTTTCAAAATTTACGTAATAAATCTATTGCATTTTCGAGATTTTCAAACTCCCAGAAAATATTGAAGACCCTAAAATTTTTTTAATATCTAAGTGTTTTCTATTCATAGCAAGTGGTTTCAACATGTTTCACCTATTTTCATTAATTTATCCTAAGGATGAATTAATTTTCTGAGACTCTGAATATTTCAAAATATACCTCAAAAAGTATCACTTTTTAGCTGATTTCGCATAGTTTTTCAACGTAATTTTCAAAGTTTTTAAACTTCTGTAAAGTATCGAAACCTCCAAATTTTTTTAAAAATCTAAGCGTTTCCTATTGTTACCTAATGTTATCAACATGATATAACAATTTTTATTAATTTATCTGAAAGATAAATTGATTTTCTGAAACTTTGAAATTTTCAAAATTTACGTAATAAATCTATTGCATTTTCGAGATTTTCAAACTCCCAGAAAATATTGAAGACCCTAAAATTTTTTTAATATCTAAGTGTTTTCTATTCATAGCAAGTGGTTTCAACATGTTTCACCTATTTTCATTAATTTATCCTAAGGATGAATTAATTTTCTGAGACTCTGAATATTTCAAAATATACCTCAAAAAGTATCACTTTTTAGCTGATTTCGCATAGTTTTTCAACGTAATTTTCAAAGTTTTTAAACTTCTGTAAAGTATCGAAACCTCTAAATTTTTTTAAAAATCTAAGCGTTTCCTATTGTTACCTAATGTTATCAACATGATATAACAATTTTTATTAATTTATCTGAAAGATAAATTAATTGTTTGAAACTTTGAAATTTTCAAAATTTACGTAATAAATCTATTGCATTTTCGAGATTTTCTAACTCCCAGAAAATATTGAAGACCCTAAAATTTTTTTAATATCTAAGTGTTTTCTATTCATAGCAAGTGGTTTCAACATGTTTCACCTATTTTCATTAATTTATCCTAAGGATGAATTAATTTTCTGAGACTCTGAAAATTTCAAAATATACCTCAAAAAGTATCACTTTTTAGCTGATTTCGCATAGTTTTTCAACGTAATTTTCAAAGTTTTTAAACTTCTGTAAAGTATCGAAACCTCCAAAATTTTTTTAAAATCTAAGCGTTTCCTATTGTTACCTAATGTTATCAACATGATATAACAATTTTTATTAATTTATCTGAAAGATAAATTAATTTTCTGAAAGTTTGAAATTTTCAAAATTTACGTAAGAAATCTATTGAATTTTCGGGATTTTCAAACTCCCAGAAGATATTGAAGACCCTAAAATTTTTTTAATATCTAAGTGTTTTCTATTCATGGCAAGTGGTTTCAACATGTTTCACCTATTTTTATTAATTTATCCTAAGGATGAATTCATTTTCTGAGACTCTGAAAATATCAAAATATACCTCAAAAAGTATCACTTTTTAGCTGATTTCGCATAGTTTTTCAACGTAATTTTCAAAGTTTTTGAACTTCTGTAAAGTATCGAAACCTCCAAAATTTTTTTAAAATCTAAGCGTTTCATATTGTTACCTAATGTTATCAACATGATATAACAATTTTTATTAATTTATCTGAAAGATAAATTAATTTTCTGAAACTTTGAAATTTTCAAAATTTACGTAATAAATCTATTGCATTTTCGAGATATTCAAACACCCAGAAAATATTGAAGACCCTAAAATTTTTTTAATATCTAAGTGTTTTCTATTCATAGCAAGTGGTTTCAACATGTTTCACCTATTTTCATTAATTTATCCTAAGGATGAATTAATTTTCTGAGACTCTGAAAATTTCAAAATATACCTCAAAAAGTATCACTTTTTAGCTGATTTCGCATAGTTTTCAACGTAATTTTCAAAGTTTTTAAACTTCTGTAAAGTATCGAAGCCTCCAAAATTTTTTAAAAATCTAAGCTTTTCCTATTGTTACCTAATGTTATCAACATGATATAACAATTTTTATTAATTTATCTGAAAGATAAATTAATTTTCTGAAACTTTGAAATTTTCAAAATTTACGTAATAAATCTATTGCATTTTCGAGATTTTCAAACTCCCAGAAAATATTGAAGACCCTAAAATTTTTTTAATATCTAAGTGTTTTCTATTCATAGCAAGTGGTTTCAACATGTTTCACCTATTTTCATTAATTTATCCTAAGGATGAATTAATTTTCTGAGACTCTGACAATTTCAAAATATACCTAAAAAAGTATCACTTTTTAGCTGATTTCGCATAGTTTTTCAACGTAATTTTCAAAGTTTTTAAACTTGTGTAATGTATCGAAACCTCCAAATTTTTTTTAAAAACTAAGCGTTTCCTATTGTTACCTAATGTTATCAACATGATATAACAATTTTTATTAATTTATCTGAAAGATAAATTAATTTTCTGAAACTTTGAAATTTTCAAAATTTACGTAATAAATCTATTGCATTTTCGAGATTTTCAAACTCCCAGAAAATATTGAAGACCCTAAAATTTTTTTAATATCTAAGTGTTTTCTATTCATAGCAAGTGGTTTCAACATGTTTCACCTATTTTCATTAATTTATCCTAAGGATGAATTAATTTTCTGAGACTCTGAAAATTTCAAAATATACCTCCAAAAGTATCACTTTTTAGCTGATTTCGCATAGTTTTTCAACGTAATTTTCAAAGTTTTTAAACTTCTGTAAAGTATCGAAACCTCCAAAATTTTTTAAAATCTAAGCGTTTCCTATTGTTACCTAATGTTATCAACATGATATAACAATTTTTATTAATTTATCTGAAAGATAAATTAATTTTCTGAAAGTTTGAAATTTTCAAAATTTACGTAATAAATCTATTGCATTTTCGAGATTTTCAAACTCCCAGAAAATATTGAAGACCCTAAAATTTTTTAATATCTAAGTGTTTTCTATTCATAGCAAGTGGTTTCAACATGTTTCACCTATTTTCATTAATTTATCCTAAGGATGAATTAATTTTCTGAGACTTGAAAATTTCGAAATATACCTCAAAAAGTATCACTTTTTAGCTGATTTCGCATAGTTTTTCAACGTATTTTTCAAAGTTTTTGAACTTCTGTAAAGTATCGAAACCTCCAAAATTTTTTTAAAATCTAAGCGTTTCCTATTGTTACCTAATGTTATCAACATGATATAACAATATTTATTAATTTATCTGAAAGATAAATTAATTTTCTGAAACTTTGAAATTTTCAAAATTTACGTAAGAAATCTATTGAATTTTCGGGATTTTCAAACTCCCAGAAGATATTGAAGACCCTAAAATTTTTTTAATATCTAAGTGTTTTCTATTCATGGCAAGTGGTTTCAACATGTTTCACCTATTTTTATTAATTTATCCTAGGGATGAATTAATTTTCTGAGACTCTGAAAATTTCAAAATATACCTCAAAAAGTATCACTTTTTAGCTGATTTCGCATAGTTTTTCAACGTAATTTTCAAAGTTTTTGAACTTCTGTAAAGTATCGAAACCTCCAAAATTTTTTTAAAATCTAAGCGTTTCATATTGTTACCTAATGTTATCAACATGATATAACAATTTTTATTAATCTGAAATATAAATTAATTTTCTGAAACTTTGAAATTTTCAAAATTTACGTAATAAATCTATTGCATTTTCGAGATATTCAAACTCCCAGAAAATATTGAAGACCCTAAAATTTTTTTAATATCTAAGTGTTTTCTATTCATAGCAAGTGGTTTCAACATGTTTCACCTATTTTCATTAATTTATCCTAAGGATGAATTAATTTTCTGAGACTCTGAAAATTTCAAAATATACCTCAAAAAGTATCACTTTTTAGCTGATTTCGCATAGTTTTCAACGTAATTTTCAAATTTTTTAAACTTCTGTAAAGTATCGAAGCCTCCAAAATTTTTTAAAAATCTAAGCTTTTCCTATTGTTACCTAATGTTATCAACATGATATAATAATTTTTATTAATTTATCTGAAAGATAAATTAATTTTCTGAAACTTTGAAATTTTCAAAATTTACGTAATAAATCTATTGCATTTTCGAGACGTTCAAACTCCCAGAAAATATTGAAGACCCTAAAATTTTTTTAATATCTAAGTGTTTTCTATTCATAGCAAGTGGTTTCAACATCTTTCAGCTATTTTCATTAATTTATCTTAAGGATGAATTAATTTTCTGAGACTCTGAAAATTTCAAAATATACCTCAAAAAGTATCACTTTTTAGCTGATTTCGCATAGTTTTTCAACGTAATTTTCAAAGTTTTTAAACTTCTGTAAAGTATCGAAACCTCCAAATTTTTTTAAAATCTAAGCGTTTCCTATTGTTACCTAATGTTATCAACATGATATAACAATTTTTATTAATTTATCTGAAAGATAAATTAATTGTTTGAAACTTTGAAATTTTCAAAATTTACGTAATAAATCTATTGCATTTTCGAGATTTTCAAACTCCCAGAAAATATTGAAGACCCTAAAATTTTTTAATATCTAAGCGTTTTCTATTCATAGCAAGTGGTTTCAACATGTTTCACCTATTTTCATTAATTTATCCTAAGGATGAATTAATTTTCTGAGACTCTGAAAATTTCAAAATATACCTCAAAAAGTATCACTTTTTAGCTGATTTCGCATAGTTTTCAACGTAATTTTCAAAGTGTTTAAACTTCTGTAAAGTATCGAAACCTCCAAAATTTTTTAAAAATCTAAGCGTTTCCTATTGTTACCTAATGTTATCAACATGATACAACAATTTTTATTAATTTATCTGAAAGATAAATTAATTTTCTGAAACTTTGAAATTTTCAAAATTTACGTCATAAATCTATTGCATTTTCGAGATTTTCAAACTCCCAGAAAATATTGAAGACCCTAAAATTTTTTTAATATCTAAGTGTTTTCTATTCATAGCAAGTGGTTTCAACATGTTTCACCTATTTTCATTAATTTATCCTAAGGATGAATTAATTTTCTGAGACTCTGACAATTTCAAAATATACCTAAAAAAGTATCACTTTTTAGCTGATTTCGCATAGTTTTTCAACGTAATTTTCAAAGTTATTAAACTTCTGTAAATATCGAAACCTCCAAAAATTTTTTAAAATCTAAGCGTTTCCTATTGTTACCTAATGTTATCAACATGATATAACAATTTTTATTAATTTATCTGAAAGATAAATTAATTTTCTGAAACTTTGAAATTTTCAAAATTTACGTAATAAATCTATTGCATTTTCGAGATTTTCAAACTCCCAGAAAATATTGAAGACCCTAAAATTTTTTAATATCTAAGCGTTTTCTATTCATAGCAAGTGGTTTCAACATGTTTCACCTATTTTCATTAATTTATCCTAAGGATGAATTAATTTTCTGAGACTCTGAAAATTTCAAAATATACCTCAAAAAGTATCACTTTTTAGCTGATTTCGCATAGTTTTACAACGTAATTTACAAAGTTTTTAAACTTCTGTAAAGTATTGAAACCTCCAAAATTTTTTTAAAATCTAAGCGTTTCCTATTGTTACCTAATGTTATCAACATGATATAACAATTTTTATTAATTTATCTGAAAGATAAATTAATTTTCTGAAAGTTTGAAATTTTCAAAATTTACGTAATAAATCTATTGCATTTTCGAGATTTTCAAACTCCCAGAAAATATTGAAGACCCTAAAACTTTTTAATATCTAAGCGTTTTCTATTCATAGCAAGTGGTTTCAACATGTTTCACCTATTTTCATTAATTTATCCTAAGGATGAATTAATTTTCTGAGACTCTGAAAATTTCAAAATATACCTCAAAAAGTATCACTTTTTAGCTGATTTCGCATAGTTTTACAACGTAATTTTCAAAGTTTTTAAACCTCTGTAAAGTATCGAAACCTCCAAAATTTTTTTAAAATCTAAGCGTTTCCTATTGTTACCTAATGTTATCAACATGATATAACAATTTTTATTAATTTATCTGAAAGATAAATTAATTTTCTGAAACTTTGAAAATTTGAAAATTTACGTAATAAATCTATTGCATTTTCGAGACTTTCAAACTCCCAGAAAATATTGAAGACCCTAAAATTTTTTTAATATCTAAGTGTTTTCTATTCATAGCAAGTGGTTTCAACATGTTACACCTATTTTCATTAATTTATCCTAAGGATGAATTAATTTTCTGAGACTCTGAAAATTTCAAAATATACCTCAAAAAGTATCACTTTTTAGCTGATTTCGCATAGTTTTTCAACGTAATTGTCAAAGCATTTAAACTTCTGTAAAGTATCGAAACCTCCAAATTTTTTTTAAAATCTAAGCGTTTCCTATTGTTACCTAATGTTATCAACATGATATAACAATTTTTATTAATTTATCTGAAAGATAAATTAATTTTCTGAAACTTTGAAATTTTCAAAATTTACGTAATAAATCTATTGCATTTTCGAGATTTTCAAACTCCCAGAAAATATTGAAGACCCTAAAATTTTTTTAATATCTAAGTGTTTTCTATTCATAGCAAGTGGTTTCAACATGTTTCACCTATTTTCATTAATTTATCCTAAGGATGAATTAATTTTCTGAGACTCTGAAAATTTCAAAATATACCTCAAAAAGTATCACTTTTTAGCTGATTTCGCATAGTTTTTCAACGTAATTTTCAAAGTTTTTAAACTTCTGTAAAATATCGAAACCTCCAAATTTTTTTAAAAATCTAAGCGTTTCCTATTGTTACCTAATGTTATCAACATGATATAACAATTTTTATTAATCTGAAATATAAATTAATTTTCTGAAACTTTGAAATTTTCAAAATTTACGTAATAAATCTATTGCATTTTCGAGATTTTCAAACTCCCAGAAAATATTGAAGACCCTAAAATTTTTTTAATATCTAAGTGTTTTCTATTCATAGCAAGTGGTTTCAACATGTTTCACCTATTTTCATTAATTTATCCTAAGGATGAATTAATTTTCTGAGACTCTGAAAATTTCAAAATATACCTCAAAAAGTATCACTTTTTAGCTGATTTCGCATAGTTTTTAAACGTAATTTTCAAAGTTTTTAAACTTCTGTAAAATATCGAAACCTCCAAAATTTTTTTAAAATCTAAGCGTTTCCTATTGTTACCTAATGTTATCAACATGATATAACAATTTTTATTAATTTATCTGAAAGATAAATTAATTTTCTGAAACTTTGAAATTTTCAAAATTTACGTAATAAATCTATTGCATTTTCGAGATTTTCAAACTCCCAGAAAATAATGAAGACCCTAAAATTTTTTTAATATCTAAGTGTTTTCTATTCATAGCAAGTGGTTTCAACATGTTTCACCTATTTTCATTAATTTATCCTAAGGATGAATTAATTTTCTGAGACTCTGACAATTTCAAAATATACCTAAAAAAGTATCACTTTTTAGCTGATTTCGCTTAGTTTTCAACGTAATTTTCAAAGTTTTTAAACTTCTGTAAAGTATCGAAACCTCCAAAATTTTTTAAAAATCTAAGCGTTTCCTATTGTTACCTAATGTTATCAACATGATATAACAATTTTTATTAATTTATCTGAAAGATAAATTAATTTTCTGAAAGTTTGAAATTTTCAAAATTTACGTAATAAATCTATTGCATTTTCGAGATTTTCAAACTCCCAGAAAATATTGAAGACCCTAAAATTTTTTTAATATCTAAGTGTTTTCTATTCATAGCAAGTGGTTTCAACATGTTTCACCTATTTTCATTAATTTATCCTAAGGATGAATTAATTTTCTGAGACTCTGAAAATTTCAAAATATACCTCAAAAAGTATCACTTTTTAGCTGATTTCGCATAGTTTTCAACGTAATTTTCAAAGTGTTTAAACTTCTGTAAAGTATCGAAACCTCCAAAATTTTTTAAAAATCTAAGCGTTTCCTATTGTTACCTAATGTTATCAACATGATACAACAATTTTTATTAATTTATCTGAAAGATAAATTAATTTTCTGAAACTTTGAAATTTTCAAAATTTACGTAATAAATCTATTGCATTTTCGAGATTTTCAAACTCCCAGAAAATATTGAAGACCCTAAAATTTTTTTAATATCTAAGTGTTTTCTATTCATAGCAAGTGGTTTCAACATGTTTCACCTATTTTCATTAATTTATCCTAAGGATGAATTAATTTTCTGAGACTCTGACAATTTCAAAATATACCTAAAAAAGTATCACTTTTTAGCTGATTTAGCATAGTTTTTCAACGTAATTTTCAAAGTTTTTAAACTTCTGTAAAGTATCGAAACCTCCAAATTTTTTTAAAATCTAAGCGTTTCCTATTGTTACCTAATGTTATCAACATGATATAACAATTTTTATTAATTTATCTGAAAGATAAATTAATTTTCTGAAACTTTGAAATTTTCAAAATTTACGTAATAAATCTATTGCATTTTCGAGACGTTCAAACTCCCAGAAAATATTGAAGACCCTAAAATTTTTTTAATATCTAAGTGTTTTCTATTCATAGCAAGTGGTTTCAACATCTTTCACCTATTTTCATTAATTTATCTTAAGGATGAATTAATTTTCTGAGACTCTGAAAATTTCAAAATATACCTCAAAAAGTATCACTTTTTAGCTGATTTCGCATAGTTTTTCAACGTAATTTTCAAAGTTTTTAAACTTCTGTAAAGTATCGAAACCTCCAAATTTTTTTTAAAATCTAAGCGTTTCCTATTGTTACCTAATGTTATCAACATGATATAACAATTTTTATTAATCTGAAATATAAATTAATTTTCTGAAACTTTGAAATTTTCAAAATTTACGTAATAAATCTATTGCTTTTTCGAGATTTTCAAACTCCCAGAAAATATTGAAGACCCTAAAATTTTTTAATATCTAAGCGTTTTCTATTCATAGCAAGTGGTTTCAACATGTTTCACCTATTTTCATTAATTTATCCTAAGGATGAATTAATTTTCTGAGACTCTGAAAATTTCAAAATATACCTCAAAAAGTATCACTTTTTAGCTGATTTCGCATAGTTTTCAACGTAATTTTCAAAGTGTTTAAACTTCTGTAAAGTATCGAAACCTCCAAAATTTTTTAAAAATCTAAGCGTTTCCTATTGTTACCTAATGTTATCAACATGATACAACAATTTTTATTAATTTATCTGAAAGATAAATTAATTTTCTGAAACTTTGAAATTTTCAAAATTTACGTCATAAATCTATTGCATTTTCGAGATTTTCAAACTCCCAGAAAATATTGAAGACCCTAAAATTTTTTTAATATCTAAGTGTTTTCTATTCATAGCAAGTGGTTTCAACATGTTTCACCTATTTTCATTAATTTATCCTAAGGATGAATTAATTTTCTGAGACTCTGACAATTTCAAAATATACCTAAAAAAGTATCACTTTTTAGCTGATTTCGCATAGTTTTTCAACGTAATTTTCAAAGTTATTAAACTTCTGTAAATATCGAAACCTCCAAAATTTTTTTAAAATCTAAGCGTTTCCTATTGTTACCTAATGTTATCAACATGATATAACAATTTTTATTAATTTATCTGAAAGATAAATTAATTTTCTGAAACTTTGAAATTTTCAAAATTTACGTAATAAATCTATTGCATTTTCGAGATTTTCAAACTCCCAGAAAATATTGAAGACCCTAAAATTTTTTAATATCTAAGCGTTTTCTATTCATAGCAAGTGGTTTCAACATGTTTCACCTATTTTCATTAATTTATCCTAAGGATGAATTAATTTTCTGAGACTCTGAAAATTTCAAAATATACCTCAAAAAGTATCACTTTTTAGCTGATTTCGCATAGTTTTACAACGTAATTTACAAAGTTTTTAAACTTCTGTAAAGTATTGAAACCTCCAAAATTTTTTTAAAATCTAAGCGTTTCCTATTGTTACCTAATGTTATCAACATGATATAACAATTTTTATTAATTTATCTGAAAGATAAATTAATTTTCTGAAAGTTTGAAATTTTCAAAATTTACGTAATAAATCTATTGCATTTTCGAGATTTTCAAACTCCCAGAAAATATTGAAGACCCTAAAATTTTTTAATATCTAAGCGTTTTCTATTCATAGCAAGTGGTTTCAACATCTTTCACCTATTTTCATTAATTTATCTTAAGGATGAATTAATTTTCTGAGACTCTGAAAATTTCAAAATATACCTCAAAAAGTATCACTTTTTAGCTGATTTCGCATAGTTTTTCAACGTAATTTTCAAAGTTTTTAAACTTCTGTAAAGTATCGAAACCTCCAAATTTTTTTTAAAATCTAAGCGTTTCCTATTGTTACCTAATGTTATCAACATGATATAACAATTTTTATTAATCTGAAATATAAATTAATTTTCTGAAACTTTGAAATTTTCAAAATTTACGTAATAAATCTATTGCTTTTTCGAGATTTTCAAACTCCCAGAAAATATTGAAGACCCTAAAATTTTTTAATATCTAAGCGTTTTCTATTCATAGCAAGTGGTTTCAACATGTTTCACCTATTTTCATTAATTTATCCTAAGGATGAATTAATTTTCTGAGACTCTGAAAATTTCAAAATATACCTCAAAAAGTATCACTTTTTAGCTGATTTCGCATAGTTTTCAACGTAATTTTCAAAGTGTTTAAACTTCTGTAAAGTATCGAAACCTCCAAAATTTTTTAAAAATCTAAGCGTTTCCTATTGTTACCTAATGTTATCAACATGATACAACAATTTTTATTAATTTATCTGAAAGATAAATTAATTTTCTGAAACTTTGAAATTTTCAAAATTTACGTCATAAATCTATTGCATTTTCGAGATTTTCAAACTCCCAGAAAATATTGAAGACCCTAAAATTTTTTTAATATCTAAGTGTTTTCTATTCATAGCAAGTGGTTTCAACATGTTTCACCTATTTTCATTAATTTATCCTAAGGATGAATTAATTTTCTGAGACTCTGACAATTTCAAAATATACCTAAAAAAGTATCACTTTTTAGCTGATTTCGCATAGTTTTTCAACGTAATTTTCAAAGTTATTAAACTTCTGTAAATATCGAAACCTCCAAAATTTTTTTAAAAATCTAAGTGTTTCCTATTGTTACCTAATGTTATCAACATGATATAACAATTTTTATTAATTTATCTGAAAGATAAATTAATTTTCTGAAACTTTGAAATTTTCAAAATTTACGTAATAAATCTATTGCATTTTCGAGATTTTCAAACTCCCAGAAAATATTGAAGACCCTAAAATTTTTTAATATCTAAGCGTTTTCTATTCATAGCAAGTGGTTTCAACATGTTTCACCTATTTTCATTAATTTATCCTAAGGATGAATTAATTTTCTGAGACTCTGAAAATTTCAAAATATACCTCAAAAAGTATCACTTTTTAGCTGATTTCGCATAGTTTTACAACGTAATTTACAAAGTTTTTAAACTTCTGTAAAGTATTGAAACCTCCAAAATTTTTTTAAAATCTAAGCGTTTCCTATTGTTACCTAATGTTATCAACATGATATAACAATTTTTATTAATTTATCTGAAAGATAAATTAATTTTCTGAAAGTTTGAAATTTTCAAAATTTACGTAATAAATCTATTGCATTTTCGAGATTTTCAAACTCCCAGAAAATATTGAAGACCCTAAAATTTTTTAATATCTAAGCGTTTTCTATTCATAGCAAGTGGTTTCAACATGTTTCACCTATTTTCATTAATTTATCCTAAGGATGAATTAATTTTCTGAGACTCTGAAAATTTCAAAATATACCTCAAAAAGTATCACTTTTTAGCTGATTTCGCATAGTTTTACAACGTAATTTTCAAAGTTTTTAAACCTCTGTAAAGTATCGAAACCTCCAAAATTTTTTTAAAATCTAAGCGTTTCCTATTGTTACCTAATGTTATCAACATGATATAACAATTTTTATTAATTTATCTGAAAGATAAATTAATTTTCTGAAACTTTGAAAATTTGAAAATTTACGTAATAAATCTATTGCATTTTCGAGACTTTCAAACTCCCAGAAAATATTGAAGACCCTAAAATTTTTTTAATATCTAAGTGTTTTCTATTCATAGCAAGTGGTTTCAACATGTTTCACCTATTTTCATTAATTTATCCTAAGGATGAATTAATTTTCTGAGACTCTGAAAATTTCAAAATATACCTCAAAAAGTATCACTTTTTAGCTGATTTCGCATAGTTTTTCAACGTAATTGTCAAAGCATTTAAACTTCTGTAAAGTATCGAAACCTCCAAATTTTTTTTAAAATCTAAGCGTTTCCTATTGTTACCTAATGTTATCAACATGATATAACAATTTTTATTAATTTATCTGAAAGATAAATTAATTTTCTGAAACTTTGAAATTTTCAAAAATTTACGTAATAAATCTATTGCATTTTCGAGATTTTCAAACTCCCAGAAAATATTGAAGACCCTAAAATTTTTTTAATATCTAAGTGTTTTCTATTCATAGCAAGTGGTTTCAACATGTTTCACCTATTTTCATTAATTTATCCTAAGGATGAATTAATTTTCTGAGACTCTGAAAATTTCAAAATATACCTCAAAAAAGTATCACTTTTTAGCTGATTTCGCATAGTTTTTCAACGTAATTTTCAAAGTTTTTAAACTTCTGTAAAATATCGAAACCTCCAAATTTTTTTAAAAATCTAAGCGTTTCCTATTGTTACCTAATGTTATCAACATGATATAACACTTTTTATTAATCTGAAATATAAATTAATTTTCTGAAACTTTGAAATTTTCAAAATTTACGTAATAAATCTATTGCATTTTCGAGATTTTCAAACTCCCAGAAAATATTGAAGACCCTAAAATTTTTTTAATATCTAAGTGTTTTCTATTCATAGCAAGTGGTTTCAACATGTTTCACCTATTTTCATTAATTTATCCTAAGGATGAATTAATTTTCTGAGACTCTGAAAATTTCAAAATATACCTCAAAAAGTATCATTTTTTAGCTGATTTCGCATAGTTTTTAAACGTAATTTTCAAAGATTTTAAACTTCTGTAAAATATCGAAACCTCCAAAATTTTTTTAAAATCTAAGCGTTTCCTATTGTTACCTAATGTTATCAACATGATATAACAATTTTTATTAATTTATCTGAAAGATAAATTAATTTTCTGAAACTTTGAAATTTTCAAAATTTACGTAATAAATCTATTGCATTTTCGAGATTTTCAAACTCCCAGAAAATATTGAAGACCCTAAAATTTTTTTAATATCTAAGTGTTTTCTATTCATAGCAAGTGGTTTCAACATGTTTCACCTATTTTCATTAATTTATCCTAAGGATGAATTAATTTTCTGAGACTCTGAAAATTTCAAAATATACCTCAAAAAGTATCACTTTTTAGCTGATTTCGCATAGTTTTTCAACGTAATTTTCAAAGTTTTTAAACTTCTGTAAAGTATCGAAACCTCCAAATTTATTTTAAAATCTAAGCGTTTCCTATTGTTACCTAATGTTATCAACATGATATAACAATTTTTATTAATTTATCTGAAAGATAAATTAATTTTCTGAAACTTTGAAATTTTCAAAATTTACTTAAGAAATCTATTGCATTTTCGGGATATTCAAACTCCCAGAAAATATTGAAGACCCTAAAATTTTTTTAATATCTAAGTGTTTTCTATTCATGGCAAGTGGTTTCAACATGTTTCACCTATTTTTATTAATTTATCCTAAGGATGAATTAATTTTCTGAGACTCTGAAAATTTCAAAATATACCTCAAAAAGTATCACTTTTTAGCTGATTTCGCATAGTTTTTCAACGTAATTTTCAAAGTTTTTAAACTTCTGTAAAGTATCGAAACCTCCAAAATTTTTTTAAAATCTAAGCGTTTCCTATTGTTACCTAATGTTATCAACATGATATAACAATTTTTATTCATTTATCTGAAAGATAAATTAATTTTCTGAAACTTTGAAATTTTCAAAATTTACGTAATAAATCTATTGCATTTTCGAGATTTTCAAACTCCCAGAAAATATTGAAGACCCTAAAAATTTTTTTAATATCTAAGTGTTTTCTATTCATAGCAAGTGGTTTCAACATGTTTCACCTATTTTCATTAATTTATCCTAAGGATGAATTAATTTTCTGAGACTCTGAAAATTTCAAAATATACCTCAAAAAGTATCACTTTTTAGCTGATTTCGCATAGTTTTTCAACGTAATTTTCAAAGTTTTTAAACTTCTGTAAAGTATCGAAACCTCCAAAATTTTTTTAAAATCTAAGCGTTTCCTATTGTTACCTAATGTTATCAACATGATATAACAATTTTTATTAATTTATCTGAAAGATAAATTAATTTTCTGAAACTTTGAAATTTTCAAAATTTACGTAATAAATCTATTGCATTTTCGAGATTTTCAAACTCCCAGAAAATATTGAAGACCCTAAAATTTTTTTAATATCTAAGTGTTTTCTATTCATAGCAAGTGGTTTCAACATGTTTCACCTATTTTCATTAATTTATCCTAAGGATGAATTAATTTTCTGAGACTCTGAAAATTTCAAAATATACCTCAAAAAGTATAACTTTTTAGCTGATTTCGCATAGTTTTTCAACGTAATTTTCAAAGTTTTTAAACTTCTGTAAAGTATCGAAACCTCCAAAATTTTTTTAAAATTCTAAGCGTTTCCTATTGTTACCTAATGTTATCAACATGATATAACAATTTTTATTAATTTATCTGAAAGATAAATTAATTTTCTGAAACTTTGAAATTTTCAAAATTTACGTAATAAATCTATTGCATTTTCGAGATATTCAAACTCCCAGAAAATATTGAAGACCCTAAAATTTTTTTAATATCTAAGTGTTTTCTATTCATAGCAAGTGGTTTCAACATGTTTCACCTATTTTCATTAATTTATCCTAAGGATGAATTAATTTTCTGAGACTCTGAAAATTTCAAAATATACCTCAAAAAGTATCACTTTTTAGCTGATTTCGCATAGTTTTTCAACGTAATTTTCAAAGTTTTTAAACTTCTGTAAAGTATCGAAACCTCCAAAATTTTTTTAAAATCTAAGCGTTTCCTATTGTTACCTAATGTTATCAACATGATATACCAATTTTTATTCATTTATCTGAAAGAAAAATTAATTTTCTGAAACTTTGAAATTTTCAAAATTTACGTAATAAATCTATTGCATTTTCGAGATTTTCAAGCTCCCAGAAAATATTGAAGACCCTAAAATTTTTTTAATATCTAAGTGTTTTCTATTCATAGCAAGTAGCTTCAACATGTTCCACCTATTTTCATTAATTTATCCTAAGGATGAATTAATTTTCTGGGACTCTGAAAATTTCAAAATATACCTCAAAAAGTATCACTGATTTCGCATAGTTTTTCAACGTAATTTTCAAAGTTTTTAAACTTCTGTAAAGTATCGAAACCTCCAAAATTTTTTAAAAATCTAAGCGTTTCCTATTGTTACCTAATGTTATCAACATGATATAACAATTTTTATTAATTTATCTGAAAGATAAATTAATTTTCTGAAACTTTGAAAATTTGAAAATTTACGTAATAAATCTATTGCATTTTCGAGACTTTCAAACTCCCAGAAAATATTGAAGACCCTAAAATTTTTTTAATATCTAAGTGTTTTCTATTCATAGCAAGTGGTTTCAACATGTTTCACCTATTTTCATTAATTTATCCTAAGGATGAATTAATTTTCTGAGACTCTGAAAATTTCAAAATATACCTCAAAAAGTATCACTTTTTAGCTGATTTCGCATAGTTTTTCAACGTAATTGTCAAAGCATTTAAACTTCTGTAAAGTATCGAAACCTCCAAATTTTTTTAAAATCTAAGCGTTTCCTATTGTTACCTAATGTTATCAACATGATATAACAATTTTTATTCATTTATCTGAAAGATAAATTAATTTTCTGAAACTTTGAAATTTTCAAAATTTACGTAATAAATCTATTGCATTTTCGAGATTTTCAAACTCCCAGAAAATATTGAAGACCCTAAAATTTTTTTAATATCTAAGTGTTTTCTATTCATAGCAAGTGGTTTCAACATGTTTCACCTATTTTCATTAATTTATCCTAAGGATGAATTAATTTTCTGAGACTCTGAAAATTTCAAAATATACCTCAAAAAGTATCACTTTTTAGCTGATTTCGCATAGTTTTTCAACGTAATTTTCAAAGTTTTTAAACTTCTGTAAAATATCGAAACCTCCAAATTTTTTTAAAAATCTAAGCGTTTCCTATTGTTACCTAATGTTATCAACATGATATAACAATTTTTATTAATCTGAAATATAAATTAATTTTCTGAAACTTTGAAATTTTCAAAATTTACGTAATAAATCTATTGCATTTTCGAGATTTTCAAACTCCCAGAAAATATTGAAGACCCTAAAATTTTTTTAATATCTAAGTGTTTTCTATTCATAGCAAGTGGTTTCAACATGTTTCACCTATTTTCATTAATTTATCCTAAGGATGAATTAATTTTCTGAGACTCTGAAAATTTCAAAATATACCTCAAAAAGTATCATTTTTTAGCTGATTTCGCATAGTTTTTAAACGTAATTTTCAAAGATTTTAAACTTCTGTAAAATATCGAAACCTCCAAAATTTTTTTAAAATCTAAGCGTTTCCTATTGTTACCTAATGTTATCAACATGATATAACAATTTTTATTAATTTATCTGAAAGATAAATTAATTTTCTGAAACTTTGAAATTTTCAAAATTTACGTAATAAATCTATTGCATTTTCGAGATTTTCAAACTCCCAGAAAATATTGAAGACCCTAAAATTTTTTTAATATCTAAGTGTTTTCTATTCATAGCAAGTGGTTTCAACATGTTTCACCTATTTTCATTAATTTATCCTAAGGATGAATTAATTTTCTGAGACTCTGAAAATTTCAAAATATACCTCAAAAAGTATCACTTTTTAGCTGATTTCGCATAGTTTTTCAACGTAATTTTCAAAGTTTTTAAACTTCTGTAAAGTATCGAAACCTCCAAATTTATTTTAAAATCTAAGCGTTTCCTATTGTTACCTAATGTTATCAACATGATATAACAATTTTTATTAATTTATCTGAAAGATAAATTAATTTTCTGAAACTTTGAAATTTTCAAAATTTACTTAAGAAATCTATTGCATTTTCGGGATATTCAAACTCCCAGAAAATATTGAAGACCCTAAAATTTTTTTAATATCTAAGTGTTTTCTATTCATGGCAAGTGGTTTCAACATGTTTCACCTATTTTTATTAATTTATCCTAAGGATGAATTAATTTTCTGAGACTCTGAAAATTTCAAAATATACCTCAAAAAGTATCACTTTTTAGCTGATTTCGCATAGTTTTTCAACGTAATTTTCAAAGTTTTTAAACTTCTGTAAAGTATCGAAACCTCCAAAATTTTTTTAAAATCTAAGCGTTTCCTATTGTTACCTAATGTTATCAACATGATATAACAATTTTTATTCATTTACCTGAAAGATAAATTAATTTTCTGAAACTTTGAAATTTTCAAAATTTACGTAATAAATCTATTGCATTTTCGAGATTTTCAAACTCCCAGAAAATATTGAAGACCCTAAAATTTTTTTAATATCTAAGTGTTTTCTATTCATAGCAAGTGGTTTCAACATGTTTCACCTATTTTCATTAATTTATCCTAAGGATGAATTAATTTTCTGAGACTCTGAAAATTTCAAAATATACCTCAAAAAGTATCACTTTTTAGCTGATTTCGCATAGTTTTTCAACGTAATTTTCAAAGTTTTTAAACTTCTGTAAAGTATCGAAACCTCCAAAATTTTTTAAAATCTAAGCGTTTCCTATTGTTACCTAATGTTATCAACATGATATAACAATTTTTATTAATTTATCTGAAAGATAAATTAATTTTCTGAAACTTTGAAATTTTCAAAATTTACGTAATAAATCTATTGCATTTTCGAGATTTTCAAACTCCCAGAAAATATTGAAGACCCTAAAATTTTTTTAATATCTAAGTGTTTTCTATTCATAGCAAGTGGTTTCAACATGTTTCACCTATTTTCATTAATTTATCCTAAGGATGAATTAATTTTCTGAGACTCTGAAAATTTCAAAATATACCTCAAAAAGTATAACTTTTTAGCTGATTTCGCATAGTTTTTCAACGTAATTTTCAAAGTTTTTAAACTTCTGTAAAGTATCGAAACCTCCAAAATTTTTTTAAAATCTAAGCGTTTCCTATTGTTACCTAATGTTATCAACATGATATAACAATTTTTATTAATTTATCTGAAAGATAAATTAATTTTCTGAAACTTTGAAATTTTCAAAATTTACGTAATAAATCTATTGCATTTTCGAGATATTCAAACTCCCAGAAAATATTGAAGACCCTAAAATTTTTTTAATATCTAAGTGTTTTCTATTCATAGCAAGTGGTTTCAACATGTTTCACCTATTTTCATTAATTTATCCTAAGGATGAATTAATTTTCTGAGACTCTGAAAATTTCAAAATATACCTCAAAAAGTATCACTTTTTAGCTGATTTCGCATAGTTTTTCAACGTAATTTTCAAAGTTTTTAAACTTCTGTAAAGTATCGAAACCTCCAAAATTTTTTTAAAATCTAAGCGTTTCCTATTGTTACCTAATGTTATCAACATGATATACCAATTTTTATTCATTTATCTGAAAGATAAATTAATTTTCTGAAACTTTGAAATTTTCAAAATTTACGTAATAAATCTATTGCATTTTCGAGATTTTCAAACTCCCAGAAAATATTGAAGACCCTAAAATTTTTTTAATATCTAAGTGTTTTCTATTCATAGCAAGTGGCTTCAACATGTTCCACCTATTTTCATTAATTTATCCTAAGGATGAATTAATTTTCTGGGACTCTGAAAATTTCAAAATATACCTCAAAAAGTATCACTGATTTCGCATAGTTTTTCAACGTAATTTTCAAAGTTTTTAAACTTCTGTAAAGTATCGAAACCTCCAAAATTTTTTAAAAATCTAAGCGTTTCCTATTGTTACCTAATGTTATCAACATGATATAACAATTTTTATTAATTTATCTGAAAGATAAATTAATTTTCTGAAACTTTGAAATTTTCAAAATTTACGTAATAAATCTATTGCATTTTCGAGATTTTCAAACTCCCAGAAAATATTGAAGACCCTAAAATGTTTTTAATATCTAAGTGTTTTCTATTCATAGCAAGTGGTTTCAACATGTTTCACCTATTTTCATTAATTTATCCTAAGGATGAATTAATTTTCTGAGACTCTGAAAATTTCAAAATATACCTCTAAAAGTATCACTTTTTAGCTGATTTCGCATAGTTTTTCAACGTAATTTTCAAAGTTTTTAAACTTCTGTAAAGTATCGAAACCTCCAAAATTTTTTTAAAATCTAAGCGTTTCCTATTGTTACCTAATGTTATCAACATGATATAACAATTTTTATTCATTTATCTGAAAGATAAATTAATTTTCTGAAACTTTGAAATTTTCAAAATTTACGTAATAAATCTATTGCATTTTCGAGATTTTCAAACTCCCAGAAAATATTGAAGACCCTAAAATGTTTTTAATATCTAAGTGTTTTCTATTCATAGCAAGTGGTTTCAACATGTTTCACCTATTTTCATTAATTTATCCTAAGGATGAATTAATTTTCTGAGACTCTGAAAATTTCAAAATATACCTCTAAAAGTATCACTTTTTAGCTGATTTCGCATAGTTTTTCAACGTAATTTTCAAAGTTTTTAAACTTCTGTAAAGTATCGAAACCTCCAAAATTTTTTTAAAATCTAAGCGTTTCCTATTGTTACCTAATGTTATCAACATGATATAACAATTTTTATTCATTTATCTGAAAGATAAATTAATTTTCTGAAACTTTGAAATTTTCAAAATTTACGTAATAAATCTATTGCATTTTCGAGATTTTCAAACTCCCAGAAAATATTGAAGACCCTAAAATTTTTTTAATATCTAAGTGTTTTCTATTCATAGCAAGTGGTTTCAACATGTTTCACCTATTTTCATTAATTTATCCTAAGGATGAATTAATTTTCTGAGACTCTGAAAATTTCAAAATATACCTCAAAAAGTATCACTTTTTAGCTGATTTCGCATAGTTTTTCAACGTAATTTTCAAAGTTTTAAACTTCTGTAAAGTATCGAAACCTCCAAAATTTTTTAAAAATCTAAGCGTTTCCTATTGTTACCTAATGTTATCAACATGATATAACAATTTTTATTAATTTATCTGAAAGATAAATTAATTTTCTGAAACTTTGAAATTTTCAAAATTTACGTAATAAATCTATTGCATTTTCGAGATTTTCAAACTCCCAGAAAATATTGAAGACCCTAAAATTTTTTTAATATCTAAGTGTTTTCTATTCATAGCAAGTGGTTTCAACATGTTTCACCTATTTTCATTAATTTATCCTAAGGATGAATTAATTTTCTGAGACTCTGAAAATTTCAAAATATACCTCAAAAAGTATCACTTTTTAGCTGATTTCGCATAGTTTTTCAACGTAATTTTCAAAGTTTTTAAACTTCTGTAAAGTATCGAAACCTCCAAAATTTTTTTAAAATCTAAGCGTTTCCTATTGTTACCTAATGTTATCAACATGATATAACAATTTTTATTAATTTATCTGAAAGATAAATTAATTTTTCTGAAACTTTGAAATTTTCAAAATTTACGTAATAAATCTATTGCATTTTCGAGATTTTCAAACTCCCAGAAAATATTGAAGACCCTAAAATTTTTTTAATATCTAAGTGTTTTCTATTCATGGCAAGTGGTTTCAACATGTTTCACCTATTTTTATTAATTTATCCTAAGGATGAATTAATTTTCTGAGACTCTGAAAATTTCAAAATATACCTCAAAAAGTATCACTTTTTAGCTGATTTCGCATAGTTTTTCAACGTAATTTTCAAAGTTTTTAAACTTCTGTAAAGTATCGAAACCTCCAAAATTTTTTTAAAATCTAAGCGTTTCCTATTGTTACCTAATGTTATCAACATGATATACCAATTTTTATTCATTTATCTGAAAGATAAATTAATTTTCTGAAACTTTGAAATTTTCAAAATTTACGTAATAAATCTATTGCATTTTCGAGATTTTCAAACTCCCAGAAAATATTGAAGACCCTAAAATTTTTTTAATATCTAAGTGTTTTCTATTCATAGCAAGTGGCTTCAACATGTTCCACCTATTTTCATTAATTTATCCTAAGGATGAATTAATTTTCTGGGACTCTGAAAATTTCAAAATATACCTCAAAAAGTATCACTGATTTCGCATAGTTTTTCAACGTAATTTTCAAAGTTTTTAAACTTCTGTAAAGTATCGAAACCTCCAAAATTTTTTAAAAATCTAAGCGTTTCCTATTGTTACCTAATGTTATCAACATGATATAACAATTTTTATTAATTTATCTGAAAGATAAATTAATTTTCTGAAACTTTGAAATTTTCAAAATTTACGTAATAAATCTATTGCATTTTCGAGATTTTCAAACTCCCAGAAAATATTGAAGACCCTAAAATGTTTTTAATATCTAAGTGTTTTCTATTCATAGCAAGTGGTTTCAACATGTTTCACCTATTTTCATTAATTTATCCTAAGGATGAATTAATTTTCTGAGACTCTGAAAATTTCAAAATATACCTCTAAAAGTATCACTTTTTAGCTGATTTCGCATAGTTTTTCAACGTAATTTTCAAAGTTTTTAAACTTCTGTAAAGTATCGAAACCTCCAAAATTTTTTTAAAATCTAAGCGTTTCCTATTGTTACCTAATGTTATCAACATGATATAACAATTTTTATTCATTTATCTGAAAGATAAATTAATTTTCTGAAACTTTGAAATTTTCAAAATTTACGTAATAAATCTATTGCATTTTCGAGATTTTCAAACTCCCAGAAAATATTGAAGACCCTAAAATGTTTTTAATATCTAAGTGTTTTCTATTCATAGCAAGTGGTTTCAACATGTTTCACCTATTTTCATTAATTTATCCTAAGGATGAATTAATTTTCTGAGACTCTGAAAATTTCAAAATATACCTCTAAAAGTATCACTTTTTAGCTGATTTCGCATAGTTTTTCAACGTAATTTTCAAAGTTTTTAAACTTCTGTAAAGTATCGAAACCTCCAAAATTTTTTTAAAATCTAAGCGTTTCCTATTGTTACCTAATGTTATCAACATGATATAACAATTTTTATTCATTTATCTGAAAGATAAATTAATTTTCTGAAACTTTGAAATTTTCAAAATTTACGTAATAAATCTATTGCATTTTCGAGATTTTCAAACTCCCAGAAAATATTGAAGACCCTAAAATTTTTTTAATATCTAAGTGTTTTCTATTCATAGCAAGTGGTTTCAACATGTTTCACCTATTTTCATTAATTTATCCTAAGGATGAATTAATTTTCTGAGACTCTGAAAATTTCAAAATATACCTCAAAAAGTATCACTTTTTAGCTGATTTCGCATAGTTTTTCAACGTAATTTTCAAAGTTTTAAACTTCTGTAAAGTATCGAAACCTCCAAAATTTTTTAAAAATCTAAGCGTTTCCTATTGTTACCTAATGTTATCAACATGATATAACAATTTTTATTAATTTATCTGAAAGATAAATTAATTTTCTGAAACTTTGAAATTTTCAAAATTTACGTAATAAATCTATTGCATTTTCGAGATTTTCAAACTCCCAGAAAATATTGAAGACCCTAAAATTTTTTTAATATCTAAGTGTTTTCTATTCATAGCAAGTGGTTTCAACATGTTTCACCTATTTTCATTAATTTATCCTAAGGATGAATTAATTTTCTGAGACTCTGAAAATTTCAAAATATACCTCAAAAAGTATCACTTTTTAGCTGATTTCGCATAGTTTTTCAACGTAATTTTCAAAGTTTTTAAACTTCTGTAAAGTATCGAAACCTCCAAAATTTTTTTAAAATCTAAGCGTTTCCTATTGTTACCTAATGTTATCAACATGATATAACAATTTTTATTAATTTATCTGAAAGATAAATTAATTTTCTGAAACTTTGAAATTTTCAAAATTTACGTAATAAATCTATTGCATTTTCGAGATTTTCAAACTCCCAGAAAATATTGAAGACCCTAAAATTTTTTTAATATCTAAGTGTTTTCTATTCATAGCAAGTGGTTTCAACATGTTTCACCTATTTTCATTAATTTATCCTAAGGATGAATTAATTTTCTGGGACTCTGAAAATTTCAAAATATACCTCAAAAAGTATCACTGATTTCGCATAGTTTTTCAACGTAATTTTCAAAGCTTTTAAACTTCTGTAAAGTATCGAAACCTCCAAAATTTTTTTAAAATCTAAGCGTTTCCTATTGTTACCTAATGTTATCAACATGATATAACAATTTTTATTAATTTATCTGAAAGATAAATTAATTTTCTGAAACTTTGAAATTTTCAAAATTTACGTAATAAATCTATTGCATTTTCGAGATTTTCAAACTCCCAGAAAATATTGAAGACCCTAAAATGTTTTTAATATCTAAGTGTTTTCTATTCATAGCAAGTGGTTTCAACATGTTTCACCTATTTTCATTAATTTATCCTAAGGATGAATTAATTTTCTGAGACTCTGAAAATTTCAAAATATACCTCTAAAAGTATCACTTTTTAGCTGATTTCGCATAGTTTTTCAACGTAATTTTCAAAGTTTTTAAACTTCTGTAAAGTATCGAAACCTCCAAAATTTTTTTAAAATCTAAGCGTTTCCTATTGTTACCTAATGTTATCAACATGATATAACAATTTTTATTAATTTATCTGAAAGATAAATTAATTTTCTGAAACTTTGAAATTTTCAAAATTTACGTAATAAATCTATTGCATTTTCGAGATTTTCAAACTCCCAGAAAATATTGAAGACCCTAAAATTTTTTTAATATCTAAGTGTTTTCTATTCATAGCAAGTGGTTTCAACATGTTTCACCTATTTTCATTAATTTATCCTAAGGATGAATTAATTTTCTGAGACTCTGAAAATTTCAAAATATACCTCAAAAAGTATCACTTTTTAGCTGATTTCGCATAGTTTTTCAACGTAATTTTCAAAGTTTTTAAACTTCTGTAAAGTATCGAAACCTCCAAAATTTTTTTAAAATCTAAGCGTTTCCTATTGTTACCTAATGTTATCAACATGATATAACAATTTTTATTAATTTATCTGAAAGATAAATTAATTTTCTGAAACTTTGAAATTTTCAAAATTTACGTAATAAATCTATTGCATTTTCGAGATTTTCAAACTCCCAGAAAATATTGAAGACCCTAAAATTTTTTTAATATCTAAGTGTTTTCTATTCATAGCAAGATGGTTTCAACATGTTTCACCTATTTTCATTAATTTATCCTAAGGATGAATTAATTTTCTGGGACTCTGAAAATTTCAAAATATACCTCAAAAAGTATCACTGATTTCGCATAGTTTTTCAACGTAATTTTCAAAGCTTTTAAACTTCTGTAAAGTATCGAAACCTCCAAAATTTTTTAAAAATCTAAGCGTTTCCTATTGTTACCTAATGTTATCAACATGATATAACAATTTTTATTAATTTATCTGAAAGATAAATTAATTTTCTGAAACTTTGAAATTTTCAAAATTTACGTAATAAATCTATTGCATTTTCGAGATTTTCAAACTCCCAGAAAATATTGAAGACCCTAAAATGTTTTTAATATCTAAGTGTTTTCTATTCATAGCAAGTGGTTTCAACATGTTTCACCTATTTTCATTAATTTATCCTAAGGATGAATTAATTTTCTGAGACTCTGAAAATTTCAAAATATACCTCTAAAAGTATCACTTTTTAGCTGATTTCGCATAGTTTTTCAACGTAATTTTCAAAGTTTTTAAACTTCTGTAAAGTATCGAAACCTCCAAAATTTTTTTAAAATCTAAGCGTTTCCTATTGTTACCTAATGTTATCAACATGATATAACAATTTTTATTAATTTATCTGAAAGATAAATTAATTTTCTGAAACTTTGAAATTTTCAAAATTTACGTAATAAATCTATTGCATTTTCGAGATTTTCAAACTCCCAGAAAATATTGAAGACCCTAAAATTTTTTTAATATCTAAGTGTTTTCTATTCATAGCAAGTGGTTTCAACATGTTTCACCTATTTTCATTAATTTATCCTAAGGATGAATTAATTTTCTGAGACTCTGAAAATTTCAAAATATACCTCAAAAAGTATCACTTTTTAGCTGATTTCGCATAGTTTTTCAACGTAATTTTCAAAGTTTTTAAACTTCTGTAAAGTATCGAAACCTCCAAAATTTTTTTAAAATCTAAGCGTTTCCTATTGTTACCTAATGTTATCAACATGATATAACAATTTTTATTAATTTATCTGAAAGATAAATTAATTTTCTGAAACTTTGAAATTTTCAAAATTTACGTAATAAATCTATTGCATTTTCGAGATTTTCAAACTCCCAGAAAATATTGAAGACCCTAAAATTTTTTTAATATCTAAGTGTTCTCTATTCATAGCAAGTGGTTTCAACATGTTTCACCTATTTTCATTAATTTATCCTAAGGATGAATTAATTTTCTGAGACTGAAAATTTCAAAATATACCTCAAAAAGTATCACTTTTTAGCTGATTTCGCATAGTTTTTCAACGTAATTTTCAAAGCTTAAACTTCTGTAAAGTATCGAAACCTCCAAAATTTTTTTAAAATCTAAGCGTTTCCTATTGTTACCTAATGTTATCAACATGATATAACAATTTTTATTAATTTAACTGAAAGATAAATTAATTTTCTGAAACTTTGAAATTTTCAAAATTTACGTAATAAATCTATTGCATTTTCGAGATTTTCAAACTCCCAGAGAATATTGAAGACCCTAAAATTTTTTTAATATCTAAGTGTTTTCTATTCATAGCAAGTGGTTTCAACATGTTTCACCTATTTTCATTAATTTATCCTAAGGATGAATTAATTTTCTGAGACTCTGAAAATTTCAAAATATACCTCAAAAAGTATCACTTTTTAGCTGATTTCGCATAGTTTTTCAACGTAATTTTCAAAGTTTTTAAACTTCTGTAAAGTATCGAAACCTCCAAAATTTTTTAAAAGCTAAGCGTTTCCTATTGTTACCTAATGTTATCAACATGATATAACAATTTTTATTAATTTATCTGAAAGATAAATTAATTTTCTGAAACTTTGAAATTTTCAAAATTTACGTAATAAATCTATTGCATTTTCGAGATTTTCAAACTCCCAGAAAATATTGAAGACCCTAAAATTTTTTTAATATCTAAGTGTTTTCTATTCATAGCAAGTGGTTTCAACATGTTTCACCTATTTTCATTAATTTATCCTAAGGATGAATTAATTTTCTGAGACTCTGAAAATTTCAAAATATACCTCAAAAAGTATCACTTTTTAGCTGATTTCGCATAGTTTTTCAACGTAATTTTCAAAGTTTTTAAACTTCTGTAAAGTATCGAAACCTCCAAAATTTTTTTAAAATCTAAGCGTTTCCTATTGTTACCTAATGTTATCAACATGATATAACAATTTTTATTAATTTATCTGAAAGATAAATTAATTTTCTGAAACTTTGAAATTTTCAAAATTTACGTAATAAATCTATTGCATTTTCGAGATTTTCAAACTCCCAGAAAATATTGAAGACCCTAAAATTTTTTTAATATCTAAGTGTTTTCTATTCATAGCAAGTGGTTTCAACATGTTTCACCTATTTTCATTAATTTATCCTAAGGATGAATTAATTTTCTGAGACTCTGAAAATTTCAAAATATACCTCAAAAAGTATCACTTTTTAGCTGATTTCGCATAGTTTTTCAACGTAATTTTCAAAGTTTTTAAACTTCTGTAAAGTATCGAAACCTCCAAAATTTTTTTAAAATCTAAGCGTTTCCTATTGTTACCTAATGTTATCAACATGATATAACAATTTTTATTAATTTATCTGAAAGATAAATTAATTTTCTGAAACTTTGAAATTTTCAAAATTTACGTAATAAATCTATTGCATTTTCGAGATTTTCAAACTCCCAGAAAATATTGAAGACCCTAAAATTTTTTTAATATCTAAGTGTTTTCTATTCATAGCAAGTGGTTTCAACATGTTTCACCTATTTTCATTAATTTATCCTAAGGATGAATTAATTTTCTGAGACTCTGAAAATTTCAAAATATACCTCAAAAAGTATCACTTTTTAGCTGATTTCGCATAGTTTTTCAACGTAATTTTCAAAGTTTTTAAACTTCTGTAAAGTATCGAAACCTCCAAAATTTTTTTAAAATCTAAGCGTTTCCTATTGTTACCTAATGTTATCAACATGATATAACAATTTTTATTCATTTATCTGAAAGATAAATTAATTTTCTGAAACTTTGAAATTTTCAAAATTTACGTAATAAATCTATTGCATTTTCGAGATTTTCAAACTCCCAGAAAATATTGAAGACCCTAAAATTTTTTTAATATCTAAGTGTTTTCTATTCATAGCACGTGGTTTCAACATGTTTCACCTATTTTCATTAATTTATCCTAAGGATGAATTAATTTTCTGAGACTCTGAAAATTTCAAAATATACCTCAAAAAGTATCACTTTTTAGCTGATTTCGCATAGTTTTTCAACGTAATTTTCAAAGTTTTTAAACTTCTGTAAAGTATCGAAACCTCCAAAATTTTTTTAAAATCTAAGCGTTTCCTATTGTTACCTAATGTTATCAACATGATATAACAATTTTTATTAATTTATCTGAAAGATAAATTAATTTTCTGAAACTTTGAAATTTTCAAAATTTACGTAATAAATCTATTGCATTTTCGAGATATTCAAACTCCCAGAAAATATTGAAGACCCTAAAATTTTTTTTAATATCTAAGTGTTTTCTATTCATAGCAAGTGGTTTCAACATGTTTCACCTATTTTCATTAATTTATCCTAAGGATGAATTAATTTTCTGAGACTCTGAAAATTTCAAAATATACCTCAAAAAGTATCACTTTTTAGCTGATTTCGCATAGTTTTTCAACGTAATTTTCAAAGTTTTTAAACTTCTGTAAAGTATCGAAACCTCCAAAATTTTTTTAAAATCTAAGCGTTTCCTATTGTTACCTAATGTTATCAACATGATATAACAATTTTTATTAATTTATCTGAAAGATAAATTAATTTTCTGAAACTTTGAAATTTTCAAAATTTACGTAATAAATCTATTGCATTTTCGAGATTTTCAAACTCCCAGAAAATATTGAAGACCCTAAAATTTTTTTAATATCTAAGTGTTTTCTATTCATAGCAAGTGGTTTCAACATGTTTCACCTATTTTCATTAATTTATCCTAAGGATGAATTAATTTTCTGAGACTCTGAAAATTTCAAAATATACCTAAAAAGTATCACTTTTTAGCTGATTTCGCATAGTTTTTCAACGTAATTTTCAAAGTTTTTAAACTTCTGTAAAGTATCGAAACCTCCAAAATTTTTTTAAAATCTAAGCGTTTCCTATTGTTACCTAATGTTATCAACATGATATAACAATTTTTATTCATTTATCTGAAAGATAAATTAATTTTCTGAAACTTTGAAATTTTCAAAATTTACGTAATAAATCTATTGCATTTTCGAGATTTTCAAACTCCCAGAAAATATTGAAGACCCTAAAATTTTTTTAATATCTAAGTGTTTTCTATTCATAGCAAGTGGTTTCAACATGTTTCACCTATTTTCATTAATTTATCCTAAGGATGAATTAATTTTCTGAGACTCTGAAAATTTCAAAATATACCTCAAAAAGTATCACTTTTTAGCTGATTTCGCATAGTTTTTCAACGTAATTTTCAAAGTTTTTAAACTTCTGTAAAGTATCGAAACCTCCAAAATTTTTTTAAAATCTAAGCGTTTCCTATTGTTACCTAATGTTATCAACATGATATAACAATTTTTATTAATTTATCTGAAAGATAAATTAATTTTCTGAAACTTTGAAATTTTCAAAATTTACGTAATAAATCTATTGCATTTTCGAGATTTTCAAACTCCCAGAAAATATTGAAGACCCTAAAATTTTTTTAATATCTAAGTGTTTTCTATTCATAGCAAGTGGTTTCAACATGTTTCACCTATTTTCATTAATTTATCCTAAGGATGAATTAATTTTCTGAGACTCTGAAAATTTCAAAATATACCTCAAAAAGTATCACGTTTTAGCTGATTTCGCATAGTTTTTCAACGTAATTTTCAAAGTTTTTAAACTTCTGTAAAGTATCGAAACCTCCAAAATTTTTTTAAAATCTAAGCGTTTCCTATTGTTACCTAATGTTATCAACATGATATAACAATTTTTATTCATTTATCTGAAAGATAAATTAATTTTCTGAAACTTTGAAATTTTCAAAATTTACGTAATAAATCTATTGCATTTTCGAGATTTTCAAACTCCCAGAAAATATTGAAGACCCTAAAATTTTTTTAATATCTAAGTGTTTTCTATTCATAGCAAGTGGTTTCAACATGTTTCACCTATTTTCATTAATTTATCCTAAGGATGAATTAATTTTCTGAGACTCTGAAAATTTCAAAATATACCTCAAAAAGTATCACTTTTTAGCTGATTTCGCATAGTTTTTCAACGTAATTTTCAAAGTTTTTAAACTTCTGTAAAGTATCGAAACCTCCAAAATTTTTTTAAAATCTAAGCGTTTCCTATTGTTACCTAATGTTATCAACATGATATAATAATTTTTATTAATTTATCTGAAAGATAAATTAATTTTCTGAAACTTTGAAATTTTCAAAATTTACGTAATAAATCTATTGCATTTTCGAGATTTTCAAACTCCCAGAAAATATTGAAGACCCTAAAATTTTTTTAATATCTAAGTGTTTTCTATTCATAGCAAGTGGTTTCAACATGTTTCACCTATTTTCATTAATTTATCCTAAGGATGAATTAATTTTCTGAGACTCTGAAAATTTCAAAATATACCTAAAAAGTATCACTTTTTAGCTGATTTCGCATAGTTTTTCAACGTAATTTTCAAAGTTTTTAAACTTCTGTAAAGTATCGAAACCTCCAAAAATTTTTTTAAAATCTAAGCGTTTCCTATTGTTACCTAATGTTATCAACATGATATAACAATTTTTATTCATTTATCTGAAAGATAAATTAATTTTCTGAAACTTTGAAATTTTCAAAATTTACGTAATAAATCTATTGCATTTTCGAGATTTTCAAACTCCCAGAAAATATTGAAGACCCTAAAATTTTTTTAATATCTAAGTGTTTTCTATTCATAGCAAGTGGTTTCAACATGTTTCACCTATTTTCATTAATTTATCCTAAGGATGAATTAATTTTCTGAGACTCTGAAAATTTCAAAATATACCTCAAAAAGTATCACTTTTTAGCTGATTTCGCATAGTTTTTCAACGTAATTTTCAAAGTTTTTAAACTTCTGTAAAGTATCGAAACCTCCAAAATTTTTTTAAAATCTAAGCGTTTCCTATTGTTACCTAATGTTATCAACATGATATAACAATTTTTATTAATTTATCTGAAAGATAAATTAATTTTCTGAAACTTTGAAATTTTCAAAATTTACGTAATAAATCTATTGCATTTTCGAGATTTTCAAACTCCCAGAAAATATTGAAGACCCTAAAATTTTTTTAATATCTAAGTGTTTTCTATTCATAGCAAGTGGTTTCAACATGTTTCACCTATTTTCATTAATTTATCCTAAGGATGAATTAATTTTCTGAGACTCTGAAAATTTCAAAATATACCTAAAAAGTATCACTTTTTAGCTGATTTCGCATAGTTTTTCAACGTAATTTTCAAAGTTTTTAAACTTCTGTAAAGTATCGAAACCTCCAAAATTTTTTTAAAATCTAAGCGTTTCCTATTGTTACCTAATGTTATCAACATGATATAACAATTTTTATTAATTTATCTGAAAGATAAATTAATTTTCTGAAACTTTGAAATTTTCAAAATTTACGTAATAAATCTATTGCATTTTCGAGATTTTCAAACTCCCAGAGAATATTGAAGACCCTAAAATTTTTTTAATATCTAAGTGTTTTCTATTCATAGCAAGTTGTTTCAACATGTTTCACCTGTTTTCATTAATTTATCCTAAGGATGAATTAATTTTCTGAGACTCTGAAAATTTCAAAATATACCTCAAAAAGTATCACTTTTTAGCTGATTTCGCATAGTTTTTCAACGTAATTTTCAAAGTTTTTAAACTTCTGTAAAGTATCGAAACCTCCAAAATTTTTTTAAAATCTAAGCGTTTCCTATTGTTACCTAATGTTATCAACATGATATAACAATTTTTATTAATTTATCTGAAAGATAAATTAATTTTCTGAAACTTTGAAATTTTCAAAATTTACGTAATAAATCTATTGCATTTTCGAGATTTTCAAACTCCCAGAAAATATTGAAGACCCTAAAATTTTTTTAATATCTAAGTGTTTTCTATTCATAGCAAGTGGTTTCAACATGTTTCACCTATTTTCATTAATTTATCCTAAGGATGAATTAATTTTCTGAGACTCTGAAAATTTCAAAATATACCTCAAAAAGTATCACTTTTTAGCTGATTTCGCATAGTTTTTCAACGTAATTTTCAAAGTTTTTAAACTTCTGTAAAGTATCGAAACCTCCAAAATTTTTTTTAAAATCTAAGCGTTTCCTATTGTTACCTAATGTTATCAACATGATATAACAATTTTTATTCATTTATCTGAAAGATAAATTAATTTTCTGAAAGTTTGAAATTTTCAAAATTTACGTATTGCATTTTCGAGATTTTCAACCTCCCAGAAAATATTGAAGACCCTAAAATTTTTTTAATATTCTAAGTGTTTTCTATTCATAGCAAGTGGTTTCAACATGTTTCACCTATTTTCATTAATTTATCCTAAGGATGAATTAATTTTCTGAGACTCTGAAAATTTCAAAATATACCTCAAAAAGTATCACTTTTTAGCTGATTTCGCATAGATTTTCAACGTAATTTTCAAAGTTTTTAAACTTCTGTAAAGTATCGAAACCTCCAAAATTTTTTTAAAATCTAAGCGTTTCCTATTGTTACCTAATGTTATCAACATGATATAACAATTTTTATTAATTTATCTGAAAGATAAATTAATTTTCTGAAACTTTGAAATTTTCAAAATTTACGTAATAAATCTATTGCATTTTCGAGATTTTCAAACTCCCAGAAAATATTGAAGACCCTAAAATTTTTTTAATATCTAAGTGTTTTCTATTCATAGCAAGTGGTTTCAACATGTTTCACCTATTTTCATTAATTTATCCTAAGGATGAATTAATTTTCTGAGACTCTGAAAATTTCAAAATATACCTCAAAAAGTATCACTTTTTAGCTGATTTCGCATAGTTTTTCAACGTAATTTTCAAAGTTTTTAAACTTCTGTAAAGTATCGAAACCTCCAAAATTTTTTTAAAATCTAAGCGTTTCCTATTGTTACCTAATGTTATCAACATGATATAACAATTTTTATTAATTTATCTGAAAGATAAATTAATTTTCTGAAACTTTGAAATTTTCAAAATTTACGTAATAAATCTATTGCATTTTCGAGATTTTCAAACTCCCAGAAAATATTGAAGACCCTAAAATTTTTTTAATATCTAAGTGTTTTCTATTCATAGCAAATGGTTTCAACATGTTTCACCTATTTTCATTAATTTATCCTAAGGATGAATTAATTTTCTGAGACTCTGAAAATTTCAAAATATACCTCAAAAAGTATCACTTTTTAGCTGATTTCGCATAGTTTTTCAACGTAATTTTCAAAGTTTTTAAACTTCTGTAAAGTATCGAAACCTCCAAAATTTTTTTAAAATCTAAGCGTTTCCTATTGTTACCTAATGTTATCAACATGATATAACAATTTTTATTAATTTATCTGAAAGATAAATTAATTTTCTGAAACTTTGAAATTTTCAAAATTTACGTAATAAATCTATTGCATTTTCGAGATTTTCAAACTCCCAGAAAATATTGAAGACCCGAAAATTTTTTTAATATCTAAGTGTTTTCTATTAATAGCAAGTGGTTTCAACATGTTTCACCTATTTTCATTAATTTAGCCTAAGGATGAATTAATTTTCTGAGACTCTGAAAATTTCAAAATATACCTCAAAAAGTATCACTTTTTAGCTGATTTCGCATAGATTTTCAACGTAATTTTCAAAGTTTTTAAACTTCTGTAAAGTATCGAAACCTCCAAAAAAGTTTTTCAAATCTAAGCGTTTCCTATTGTTACCTAATGTTATCAACATGATATAACAATTTTTATTAATTTATCTGAAAGATAAATTAATTTTCTGAAACTTTGAAATTTTCAAAATTTACGTAATAAATCTATTGCATTTTCGAGATTTTCAAACTCCCAGAAAATATTGAAGACCCTAAAATTTTTTTAATATCTAAGTGTTTTCTATTCATAGCCAGTGGTTTCAACATGTTTCACCTATTTTCATTAATTTATGCTAAGGATGAATTAATTTTCCTAGACTCTGAAAATTTCAAAATATACCTCAAAAAGTATCACTTTTTAGCTGATTTCGCATAGTTTTTCAACGTAATTTTCAAATTTTTAAAGTTCTGTAAAGTATCGAAACCTCCAAAATTTTTTTAAAATCTAAGCGTTTCCTATTGTTACCTAATGTTATCAACATGATATAACAATTTTTATTAATTTATCTGAAAGATAAATTAATTTTCTGAAACTTTGAAATTTTCAAAATTTACGTAATAAATCTATTGCATTTTCGAGATTTTCAAACTCCCAGAAAATATTGAAGACCCTAAAATTTTTTTAATATCTAAGTGTTTTCTATTCATAGCAAGTGGTTTCAACATGTTTCACCTATTTTCATTAATTTATGCTAAGGATGAATTAATTTTCTGAGACTCTGAAAATTTCAAAATATACCTCAAAAAGTATCACTTTTTAGCTGATTTCGCATAGTTTTTCAACGTAATTTTCAAAGTTTTTAAACTTCTGTAAAGTATCGAAACCTCCAAATTTTTTTTAAAATCTAAGCGTTTCCTATTGTTACCTAATGTTATCAACATGATATACCAATTTTTATTAATTTATCTGAAAGATAAATTAATTTTCTGAAACTTTGAAATTTTCAAAATTTACGTAATAAATCTATTGCATTTTCGAGATTTTCAAACTCCCAGAAAATATTGAAGACCCTAAAATTTTTTTAATATCTAAGTGTTTTCTATTCATAGCAAGTGGTTTCAACATGTTTCACCTATTTTCATTAATTTATCCTAAGGATGAATTAATTTTCTGAGACTCTGAAAATTTCAAAATATACCTCAAAAAGTATCACTTTTTAGCTGATTTCGCATAGTTTTTCAACGTAATTTTCAAAGTTTTTAAACTTCTGTAAAGTATCGAAACCTCCAAAATTTTTTTAAAATCTAAGCGTTTCCTATTGTTACCTAATGTTATCAACATGATATAACAATTTTTATTAATTTATCTGAAAGATAAATTAATTTTCTGAAACTTTGAAATTTTCAAAATTTACGTAATAAATCTATTGCATTTTCGAGATTTTCAAACTCCCAGAAAATATTGAAGACCCTAAAATTTTTTTAATATCTAAGTGTTTTCTATTCATAGCAAGTGGTTTCAACATGTTTCACCTATTTTCATTAATTTATCCTAAGGATGAATTAATTTTCTGAGACTCTGAAAATTTCAAAATATACCTCAAAAAGTATCACTTTTTAGCTGATTTCGCATAGTTTTTCAACGTAATTTTCAAAGTTTTTAAACTTCTGTAAAGTATCGAAACCTCCAAAATTTTTTTAAAATCTAAGCGTTTCCTATTGTTACCTAATGTTATCAACATGATATAACAATTTTTATTCATTTATCTGAAAGATAAATTAATTTTCTGAAACTTTGAAATTTTCAAAATTTACGTAATAAATCTATTGCATTTTCGAGATTTTCAAACTCCCAGAAAATATTGAAGACCCTAAAATTTTTTTAATATCTAAGTGTTTTCTATTCATAGCACGTGGTTTCAACATGTTTCACCTATTTTCATTAATTTATCCTAAGGATGAATTAATTTTCTGAGACTCTGAAAATTTCAAAATATACCTCAAAAAGTATCACTTTTTAGCTGATTTCGCATAGTTTTTCAACGTAATTTTCAAAGTTTTTAAACTTCTGTAAAGTATCGAAACCTCCAAAATTTTTTTAAAATCTAAGCGTTTCCTATTGTTACCTAATGTTATCAACATGATATAACAATTTTTATTAATTTATCTGAAAGATAAATTAATTTTCTGAAACTTTGAAATTTTCAAAATTTACGTAATAAATCTATTGCATTTTCGAGATATTCAAACTCCCAGAAAATATTGAAGACCCTAAAATTTTTTTAATATCTAAGTGTTTTCTATTCATAGCAAGTGGTTTCAACATGTTTCACCTATTTTCATTAATTTATCCTAAGGATGAATTAATTTTCTGAGACTCTGAAAATTTCAAAATATACCTCAAAAAGTATCACTTTTTAGCTGATTTCGCATAGTTTTTCAACGTAATTTTCAAAGTTTTTAAACTTCTGTAAAGTATCGAAACCTCCAAAATTTTTTTAAAATCTAAGCGTTTCCTATTGTTACCTAATGTTATCAACATGATATAACAATTTTTATTAATTTATCTGAAAGATAAATTAATTTTCTGAAACTTTGAAATTTTCAAAATTTACGTAATAAATCTATTGCATTTTCGAGATTTTCAAACTCCCAGAAAATATTGAAGACCCTAAAATTTTTTAATATCTAAGTGTTTTCTATTCATAGCAAGTGGTTTCAACATGTTTCACCTATTTTCATTAATTTATCCTAAGGATGAATTAATTTTCTGAGACTCTGAAAATTTCAAAATATACCTAAAAAGTATCACTTTTTAGCTGATTTCGCATAGTTTTTCAACGTAATTTTCAAAGTTTTTAAACTTCTGTAAAGTATCGAAACCTCCAAAATTTTTTTAAAATCTAAGCGTTTCCTATTGTTACCTAATGTTATCAACATGATATAACAATTTTTATTAATTTATCTGAAAGATAAATTAATTTTCTGAAACTTTGAAATTTTCAAAATTTACGTAATAAATCTATTGCATTTTCGAGATTTTCAAACTCCCAGAAAATATTGAAGACCCTAAAATTTTTTTAATATCTAAGTGTTTTCTATTCATAGCAAGTGGTTTCAACATGTTTCACCTATTTTCATTAATTTATCCTAAGGATGAATTAATTTTCTGAGACTCTGAAAATTTCAAAATATACCTCAAAAAGTATCACGTTTTAGCTGATTTCGCATAGTTTTTCAACGTAATTTTCAAAGTTTTTAAACTTCTGTAAAGTATCGAAACCTCCAAAATTTTTTTAAAATCTAAGCGTTTCCTATTGTTACCTAATGTTATCAACATGATATAACAATTTTTATTCATTTATCTGAAAGATAAATTAATTTTCTGAAACTTTGAAATTTTCAAAATTTACGTAATAAATCTATTGCATTTTCGAGATTTTCAAACTCCCCAGAAAATATTGAAGACCCTAAAATTTTTTTAATATCTAAGTGTTTTCTATTCATAGCAAGTGGTTTCAACATGTTTCACCTATTTTCATTAATTTATCCTAAGGATGAATTAATTTTCTGAGACTCTGAAAATTTCAAAATATACCTCAAAAAGTATCACTTTTTAGCTGATTTCGCATAGTTTTTCAACGTAATTTTCAAAGTTTTTAAACTTCTGTAAAGTATCGAAACCTCCAAAATTTTTTTAAAATCTAAGCGTTTCCTATTGTTACCTAATGTTATCAACATGATATAACAATTTTTATTAATTTATCTGAAAGATAAATTAATTTTCTGAAACTTTGAAATTTTCAAAATTTACGTAATAAATCTATTGCATTTTCGAGATTTTCAAACTCCCAGAAAATATTGAAGACCCTAAAATTTTTTTAATATCTAAGTGTTTTCTATTCATAGCAAGTGGTTTCAACATGTTTCACCTATTTTCATTAATTTATCCTAAGGATGAATTAATTTTCTGAGACTCTGAAAATTTCAAAATATACCTAAAAAGTATCACTTTTTAGCTGATTTCGCATAGTTTTTCAACGTAATTTTCAAAGTTTTTAAACTTCTGTAAAGTATCGAAACCTCCAAAAATTTTTTTAAAATCTAAGCGTTTCCTATTGTTACCTAATGTTATCAACATGATATAACAATTTTTATTCATTTATCTGAAAGATAAATTAATTTTCTGAAACTTTGAAATTTTCAAAATTTACGTAATAAATCTATTGCATTTTCGAGATTTTCAAACTCCCAGAAAATATTGAAGACCCTAAAATTTTTTTAATATCTAAGTGTTTTCTATTCATAGCAAGTGGTTTCAACATGTTTCACCTATTTTCATTAATTTATCCTAAGGATGAATTAATTTTCTGAGACTCTGAAAATTTCAAAATATACCTCAAAAAGTATCACTTTTTAGCTGATTTCGCATAGTTTTTCAACGTAATTTTCAAAGTTTTTAAACTTCTGTAAAGTATCGAAACCTCCAAAATTTTTTTAAAATCTAAGCGTTTCCTATTGTTACCTAATGTTATCAACATGATATAACAATTTTTATTAATTTATCTGAAAGATAAATTAATTTTCTGAAACTTTGAAATTTTCAAAATTTACGTAATAAATCTATTGCATTTTCGAGATTTTCAAACTCCCAGAAAATATTGAAGACCCTAAAATTTTTTTAATATCTAAGTGTTTTCTATTCATAGCAAGTGGTTTCAACATGTTTCACCTATTTTCATTAATTTATCCTAAGGATGAATTAATTTTCTGAGACTCTGAAAATTTCAAAATATACCTAAAAAGTATCACTTTTTAGCTGATTTCGCATAGTTTTTCAACGTAATTTTCAAAGTTTTTAAACTTCTGTAAAGTATCGAAACCTCCAAAATTTTTTAAAATCTAAGCGTTTCCTATTGTTACCTAATGTTATCAACATGATATAACAATTTTTATTAATTTATCTGAAAGATAAATTAATTTTCTGAAACTTTGAAATTTTCAAAATTTACGTAATAAATCTATTGCATTTTCGAGATTTTCAAACTCCCAGAGAATATTGAAGACCCTAAAATTTTTTTAATATCTAAGTGTTTTCTATTCATAGCAAGTTGTTTCAACATGTTTCACCTGTTTTCATTAATTTATCCTAAGGATGAATTAATTTTCTGAGACTCTGAAAATTTCAAAATATACCTCAAAAAGTATCACTTTTTAGCTGATTTCGCATAGTTTTTCAACGTAATTTTCAAAGTTTTTAAACTTCTGTAAAGTATCGAAACCTCCAAAATTTTTTAAAATCTAAGCGTTTCCTATTGTTACCTAATGTTATCAACATGATATAACAATTTTTATTAATTTATCTGAAAGATAAATTAATTTTCTGAAACTTTGAAATTTTCAAAATTTACGTAATAAATCTATTGCATTTTCGAGATTTTCAAACTCCCAGAAAATATTGAAGACCCTAAAATTTTTTTAATATCTAAGTGTTTTCTATTCATAGCAAGTGGTTTCAACATGTTTCACCTATTTTCATTAATTTATCCTTAAGGATGAATTAATTTTCTGAGACTCTGAAAATTTCAAAATATACCTCAAAAAGTATCACTTTTTAGCTGATTTCGCATAGTTTTTCAACGTAATTTTCAAAGTTTTTAAACTTCTGTAAAGTATCGAAACCTCCAAAATTTTTTTAAAATCTAAGCGTTTCCTATTGTTACCTAATGTTATCAACATGATATAACAATTTTTATTCATTTATCTGAAAGATAAATTAATTTTCTGAAAGTTTGAAATTTTCAAAATTTACGTATTGCATTTTCGAGATTTTCAACCTCCCAGAAAATATTGAAGACCCTAAAATTTTTTTAATATCTAAGTGTTTTCTATTCATAGCAAGTGGTTTCAACATGTTTCACCTATTTTCATTAATTTATCCTAAGGATGAATTAATTTTCTGAGACTCTGAAAATTTCAAAATATACCTCAAAAAGTATCACTTTTTAGTTGATTTCGCATAGATTTTCAACGTAATTTTCAAAGTTTTTAAACTTCTGTAAAGTATCGAAACCTCCAAAATTTTTTTAAAATCTAAGCGTTTCCTATTGTTACCTAATGTTATCAACATGATATAACAATTTTTATTAATTTATCTGAAAGATAAATTAATTTTCTGAAACTTTGAAATTTTCAAAATTTACGTAATAAATCTATTGCATTTTCGAGATTTTCAAACTCCCAGAAAATATTGAAGACCCTAAAATTTTTTTAATATCTAAGTGTTTTCTATTCATAGCAAGTGGTTTCAACATGTTTCACCTATTTTCATTAATTTATCCTAAGGATGAATTAATTTTCTGAGACTCTGAAAATTTCAAAATATACCTCAAAAAGTATCACTTTTTAGCTGATTTCGCATAGTTTTTCAACGTAATTTTCAAAGTTTTTAAACTTCTGTAAAGTATCGAAACCTCCAAAATTTTTTTAAAATCTAAGCGTTTCCTATTGTTACCTAATGTTATCAACATGATATAACAATTTTTATTAATTTATCTGAAAGATAAATTAATTTTCTGAAACTTTGAAATTTTCAAAATTTACGTAATAAATCTATTGCATTTTCGAGATTTTCAAACTCCCAGAAAATATTGAAGACCCTAAAATTTTTTTAATATCTAAGTGTTTTCTATTCATAGCAAATGGTTTCAACATGTTTCACCTATTTTCATTAATTTATCCTAAGGATGAATTAATTTTCTGAGACTCTGAAAATTTCAAAATATACCTCAAAAAGTATCACTTTTTAGCTGATTTCGCATAGTTTTTCAACGTAATTTTCAAAGTTTTTAAACTTCTGTAAAGTATCGAAACCTCCAAAATTTTTTTAAAATCTAAGCGTTTCCTATTGTTACCTAATGTTATCAACATGATATAACAATTTTTATTAATTTATCTGAAAGATAAATTAATTTTCTGAAACTTTGAAATTTTCAAAATTTACGTAATAAATCTATTGCATTTTCGAGATTTTCAAACTCCCAGAAAATATTGAAGACCCGAAAATTTTTTTAATATCTAAGTGTTTTCTATTAATAGCAAGTGGTTTCAACATGTTTCACCTATTTTCATTAATTTAGCCTAAGGATGAATTAATTTTCTGAGACTCTGAAAATTTCAAAATATACCTCAAAAAGTATCACTTTTTAGCTGATTTCGCATAGATTTTCAACGTAATTTTCAAAGTTTTTAAACTTCTGTAAAGTATCGAAACCTCCAAAAAGTTTTTCAAATCTAAGCGTTTCCTATTGTTACCTAATGTTATCAACATGATATAACAATTTTTATTAATTTATCTGAAAGATAAATTAATTTTCTGAAACTTTGAAATTTTCAAAATTTACGTAATAAATCTATTGCATTTTCGAGATTTTCAAACTCCCAGAAAATATTGAAGACCCTAAAATTTTTTTAATATCTAAGTGTTTTCTATTCATAGCCAGTGGTTTCAACATGTTTCACCTATTTTCATTAATTTATGCTAAGGATGAATTAATTTTCCTAGACTCTGAAAATTTCAAAATATACCTCAAAAAGTATCACTTTTTAGCTGATTTCGCATAGTTTTTCAACGTAATTTTCAAATTTTTAAAGTTCTGTAAAGTATCGAAACCTCCAAAATTTTTTTAAAATCTAAGCGTTTCCTATTGTTACCTAATGTTATCAACATGATATAACAATTTTTATTAATTTATCTGAAAGATAAATTAATTTTCTGAAACTTTGAAATTTTCAAAATTTACGTAATAAATCTATTGCATTTTCGAGATTTTCAAACTCCCAGAAAATATTGAAGACCCTAAAATTTTTTTAATATCTAAGTGTTTTCTATTCATAGCAAGTGGTTTCAACATGTTTCACCTATTTTCATTAATTTATGCTAAGGATGAATTAATTTTCTGAGACTCTGAAAATTTCAAAATATACCTCAAAAAGTATCACTTTTTAGCTGATTTCGCATAGTTTTTCAACGTAATTTTCAAAGTTTTTAAACTTCTGTAAAGTATCGAAACCTCCAAATTTTTTTTAAAATCTAAGCGTTTCCTATTGTTACCTAATGTTATCAACATGATATACCAATTTTTATTAATTTATCTGAAAGATAAATTAATTTTCTGAAACTTTGAAATTTTCAAAATTTACGTAATAAATCTATTGCATTTTCGAGATTTTCAAACTCCCAGAAAATATTGAAGACCCTAAAATTTTTTTAATATCTAAGTGTTTTCTATTCATAGCAAGTGGTTTCAACATGTTTCACCTATTTTCATTAATTTATCCTAAGGATGAATTAATTTTCTGAGACTCTGAAAATTTCAAAATATACCTCAAAAAGTATCACTTTTTAGCTGATTTCGCATAGTTTTTCAACGTAA
>JBBBDQ010005823.1:0-15058 GCA_037127315.1 Ascarosepion bandense | reverse complement strand
ATCGTTCCGGCTGATTGCGGTTTATGCGCCCAATGTCCCAGGTGACGTGTCTCTTTCTTTCGGCTGTTGGAGCCCTTCATGGTGCATTCAACACGGCTAATCTTAGTTGGGGACTGGAATGCCGTCCTAACCCCCAAAATGGGATAGAGGAAGGGCGCTAGCGATGGAGTGGTGATCAGCAACTGGTTGATCCTGGCGAATTTGGTCCTAATCGATGGTCTGGTCGATCATCCGGATGGGGCTTATCCTTGGACGTGGACGCATAGTTGGCCTTCCTACCCGAAGATACGTACCTGGATGTAGGATGTTAGTCAAGGAGAGCCATTATGAGCTTCTTAGAGCCAACGTTCCGCCATGCAGGCTACTCCGGACCACAAACTCGACATTCTTAAGGTCATCAATATTAGACTTTAGGCCTAGGACGGCTGGTTATTGGAGTTCAATCAGTCCTTATTGGACCTTGAACGGGACTTTCGTGATAATGAGTAGTAGTTCAGCGGAATTAACTGGGCGAGTCATTGGGAGTAGGTGGTGGTTAACCTTAAGGGACTGTTAGGATGTGCCTAACCCTTAGTATAGCCAGCGGCTCGAGCTAGATAAGGCTGCGGAGGCAAAGACAACTGGTCTAATTTCACCCGGGCGGAGGCTGGGAGGGGATCCCCTAGAGATAGCCTTCTTCAGGAGGCCCTGGAGCGCTCGACTAACTGGGCATGTGGAGTCCAGGTAATTAAGTCACAGTTAAATATCTTCCGAAGAAGCTGTGAACGGCAAGACTTGAACTGCAGAAGAAATCGCCAGGCCGGCGACCAGTACATTCGAGAGGTAGGCCCAGGAGGACGTCTCTAAGGTCCACCAACGACATGTGCGAGGCGTTCGGCAGCATTTCGAACACCGATTTACCAAGGGAGCCTGGACTCCGTGACGAGGAGTTTCGCAGCTATTTGGCTGACTTTCCCCGGCTTTTATACGGCCCCCTGGAAGCGGCTAGCTGCGAAGGGGAGATACAGAGGACGAAATCTACGTGGCTTTGAAGAAGGTCGGCAGAGGCAAGTGGCGAGCGGATGGTTTCTTCAAATGTACTTGAGGATGTCGCACCTTTTTGTCCCGCTCTTGGCTGTCGTGTTCAACCACTGGTTTCGGCAGGGTCCATCCCCGGTCGGATCACCAGAGGGCGTGATCACGCTGTTGAAAAGAGCAAGAAGGTTGGGAGAGAACTAGATGAATTGAGCCCATAACTCTGCTAAACACAGAGTTAAAGGTGGCCAAGATCTGACGAATCGCTTGCAGCTAGTTGCCGAGTCTCTGTTGGGACCGGATCAGACTTGTTCTGTGAAGGGACGAACAATTCAGAGCAACCTGCACTTGATTCGCACGATCGTAGAGGGTGTAGAAGACGACGATGAGGCCATGATGTGTTGGATCAGTCCAAGGCATTTGATAGGATTGACCATGGCTACCTGGCTGCCTGCTCTGCAGGCGCCGGATTCAAACCCGACTTCAGCATGGATAGCCTTCTGTATCGCTCCCCCAAGGCTGTGGTACAGGTGAACGGGAAGCTGTCGGGCGCTTTCGCGCGGCTCTGGTCGGTCCGACAGGGTTGTCCACTGTCTGCTCTCCTTCCCGTCCTGGCGGTGGAGCCCCTCGCTGGCCGCTGGCTGAGGACAGACGGGCAGTCCGGTCCTACGTGGATCGCGTCCTGGCGGAGCTCGAGCCGAAAGGGTTTCCCATGCGCCAGTGAGCGTAACGACAACGTGACGTACCCGCAAGGTTGGCAAACGTGCAACGAGCGCTTGTACGGTACGAGAAGGTGACAGGGGCAAGAATTAACCACGACAAATCACCCGGCTTGCGGTTAGGCGCTTGGAAGGGTGTTTCCTCCCAGACCCGCTAGGCTTCGGACGGACAGACAGTCTGGCTCCCTCGGGTTGGTTCCGGTCCGGACTTACAGTTGGAGAAAAAGCCGGGTGAAGTACTGGCGGTCAGCGCGGCGTCGGTCGGGGTTGTGGCGTCGACGGTCTCTCCGTGAAGGGCTTGGCGGAGGTGTGCCGCGCTTCCTGCCTCTTTCCCGCCGTCCTTTACTGCCGGCTGCTCGAAGCTGCCCGCTGTGACGATCGCCAGAAGGCGCTCGACGTTTATATTCTCCTGCCTGTGGGAGAGGACGCAACACATGGGGCTCGACTCGAGAATCCTGTGCCTCCGTCCGTGTCAAGGGGGGTCTGGGGATGCCCCACTTGAGGAGCCACGTGCTCGCTTCGAGGTTGGCATTCTCAGGCGTTGGAGAAGATCGGTTATGCGGGGGTAGTGGGGACATGTTCCCTTGCCTTTTATCACTCCCCCGACCCTAACAAGCTGACCGTCAGGCCTTTGGGTGACCGAAATTCATGAGAATGTCTGGCAGCCTTACAGGCCATTCCACAGTCCAGTAGGCCTTTCTGCAGCCCTAGGAAACTCTTCTATCAGGATTGTTGGAGGGGGGTGCCGTGAAGGATAAGCTGTCAGGCGCTCAGCATGTCAAGGTAGTCCTGCTCCCTCTCTCATTGGTCTTATATGACCTCCCAGGTGCAAGTTGGCTCATCACTCTGCTCCGAGTTCTCTCTGACCGCAGCGATTGAAACGGAATGGTTTGTCGCTCAATGGCAATGGCGTTTCGCAATGGGCCTGGCGGATTTGCCGGGTGTAGACGTTGCAACCTTGGAATTAAGGGCGCATCGGCTGCGCTTCCATTGTTCGCGCGTTCGCCCGTTTGTGGGCGCGTGTCGGCGAGTCGGCTTCTCTGTGCTCTCGCCGCGGGAGCTTGTACTCATTGATCGCGCATACGCTGTGTGGACAATGTGTCGCCCCCGTACTCATTGTGAAGCGGATGGTGAACGCCTGTACTGGCCACGGTGGTTGGATGGCGCGTCGGAGGAAGTCTTGCGGGGAGGTCGTCTTTCGGATCGGATCTAATCCGATATTTTGGGGCACCGCTCAAAATGAAGATTGAAACTGAACAGAAACAGCTGCACCCGACAGACTTTAGCAAAGATGGATATATGCAGCGAGCCTGGTTCGTGGGCCGGGGCTAGCCTTGATTTCTTTTTTAGTTCTTAGTCGTCCATGGTGGATTCCTCCTGGAACTCACGCGATTGGAATTCAGCTTTCTTTGTATACCTGAATTTAATGTGATGAATGCCATTTTGTCGCTATGTTCCTGGCTCCATTGCTTTTGTTATGATCAGTTCAGGGAGTTGCTGCTCATTATTACTTTGTCCCATTTATTCTCCGGCTGGGTCAGCCTTATATATTCTCAGTCAATTTATTTTTGTACCCAGCTTCTCCATTCCCCTTTGAAAGAGAGCGGCTTGATTTTGTCTCTACGAATAGGAATACAGTGGCCTCTTTAATTACGAAAGTGTGTTTGGGTCCTTATAACATTTTGTATAAATATTCATTTGAAATTGTTTTTGTTTTGGGGATTTTTTTGTTTCTTCTGCCCCTCCCCATCATATCATCGCGTACAAATGTTAAAATCTATTTTTATTATATAATTGTAAATAGTCACAATTTTTTATGCCTGAATTTTAAAATCTAACATGAAATAATCACAAATTTTTTATACATACATTTGGGGCGTTTTTATGGGTCCCAGTATGTTTTTGCGATATTTGGTGCTAGTAAGTACGAGTGTTGGTGGACAAATTCTTGGTGAATGAGAATCATTTGTAACGTACGCATGGGTCACAAGCGATTCTGATTAGCTAGGTATAGGACATAGTAACTGAAGACCACCCCAAGTTTTGTTCCCCCTCCCACCTTTCGGCCTTGAGCCATAATTCAGCAAAAATGAATAAATAAAACCAGCCACTTCCACACAGACTTTTTGTTTGTGTGGATTTTTTGTGTTGTGGAACTTAGTGGAGCATTTGTTCCTCCGTGTTATTTGTTCGCATGTCTCGGACATACTGTTTTCAGCCGAGTTGTGCTCGGGCCAGCGTAAAGTAGTGTTCTTCGGGTACGAAACACCGGGAAGCAGTTGTCCACCTCGTGGCATGGCCACGGCCTAGCCGCCCCTGTTCGTTGGGAAGCCTAGTGCATTGGTTGTTCACAGTGATATCTGCTCCTTTGTCTCTTGGACAAGCGATTCCAGCCCGAGTTCATTGCTCGAGGCTGGCCGTAAAACAACGGTTTCTTTGAGAAACGCGAAACACCGAAGAAGTTGTCCGGTGATCGGTCACTTTTGTGGCATGGCCACAGAAGGACCAAGGGGAAGTCGGCACTCCAACGTCGGTGGGAGACTGGCAACTGTGTGGCTGAACCTTCTTGACGACGTCACCTGGCCACCTGGGCGGAGTGGGAGAGCATGCTGTTCAAACCTACACGCAGCAGGCGGCGACACACTGTCAGCAGCGACCACCCCCAGCAGCGGCGACCACTTGCTGGCAGAGACCACCAGCAGCGGCGACTGCACCTGCAGCAGCGACCAGACCAGCAGCGGCGACTGCACCTGCAGCAGCGACCACCCCAGCGGCAGCGACTGCTGCAGCAGCGACCAATCCCGCCGGCGGCGAGCTGCACCTGCAGCGGCGACCAATCCAGCGGCGACTGCACCTGCAGCAGCAACCAATCCAGCAGCGGCGACTGCACCTGCAGCAGCAACCAAACGTGCAGCAGCAGCAACCAGACCTGCTCCAGCGACCGGATCTGCAGCAGAGTCCAGACCGGCGGCAACTGCAGAAGCAACACCCCCGCCGGCACGGACAGCAGCAGCAGCAGCAGCAGCAGCACCAGCGTCCCCCTTACCCTCGACCTCTGGGTGGAAAGGAGGCAAGAAGATCACGCGTAAGGACGAGGACTATTACCAGTCCATCCAAAAGGATTACGCGGACTACATCAGGGGGACGGAGCTCGTCTCGAAGCCGGACCACTTGGCGCAGATCGAGGCGAGGGTCATCACCCTGATCACCAAGGACCTGAAGACCAAGAAACTGATCGGCGTCCCCAGGGATACGTTCGAGGAGGGACTGCAGACACTGAAGATCAGAGCCAGGGCCGTAGCGAGGAGAAGCAACACCACGTGGGACGTCCTGCTCGGCTCCGCCGATGAAGCCAAGAACTTAATCGGCGTGGTTCTGGAAACCAAAACGCTCCAGTTCCACACGGAGTACATGGGCACGAAGAAGGTGAAAATCACGCTGCACGGCGTCCCCATGGACATTGATGAAGATCACGTCGGCGCCTTCTTCGTGCAATATGGAAGGGTGGCCGAAGTCTCCTCGCTGCGGTCGAAAGCAGGATTCCTCACGGGAGACATGACCCTGCAGGTGACCCTGGACAAGGAAAACATCGCAAAGATCCCCAACATCCTCACCTGCAGGGGTCGCGCCATCTTCGTCATCGTAGAAGGCAGGAAGCCGTGCTGTTGGGTCTGCGGGTCGGCGGAGCACGTGGCAAAAGCGTGCCCAACCAAGAATCCGGCCCTAAAGGCCCAACCAGCCCAACCGGTCAAGCAGCAACCAGCGGCGCAGGAGAAGGATGGCGGAAAACAAGCACAACCTACGCAGTCTCCCGTGACCAACAAGAACGGCGAATGGCAGGTGGTGGCCAGGAAGAAAGCCAAAAAACCTTCCCCGGACAATGTGCCGCCACCTGTCAAGACGCCTGCCAAGCAGACCCCGGTGGGGCTGTCGACTCCTACCAAACCTAAGGAGTCCCCGGCGAAGGCGCCGGCAAAACCAAAGGAGGTGTCTCCTCCCAAACAGAGGAAGGCAAGAAGTCCTTCCCCCCAGCAAATGGAAGTACAAAGGACACCCTCCCTGAAACGTGGGAGAGAGGAAGAGGCAGAGGAGCAGCACAACAACACAAAGGCCAGGAGAAGGAGCCGGAGCAACGAAAGGAGGCCGCGAGCCGAAAAATGCAGCTCCCTACCAGTGTCTCCGGTTAAACAGACTTCCATGCACTAAAGGTAAGAAGTCTTCCTTCATCCCCATAAAAAGCCTCCCAGTCCCCAGTCTTCTGACAGCCCTGAAATCTTGTGCTTTAACCCCCACTCCCTCCCCTCCCTCCTCTGTCCACTCCCTCTCGGGCAAAAAAGACCCTGCCCCAGAGGAAGCACTCCTTAAAGTGAGTGAGGACGTTGCCTCTGGTGGTCATCTCAGGGCGAAAGCCTCTTAAAGCCCCTGCTGAGGCAGCCTCAGTGGAGGGCAAAAAGAACACTGAAATCCCAGAAACTTTCCCCAGGCCCCAGGTGTCATCACCCTGGTGAGGAACACCGGTGGCAACTGAGGGTCTGGGACACATCCCTGAGAAACAAAGACACTTTTCGCAAATAACTATGGTTCAGCACAACACACCTGAACTCAAAAAAATGGAAAAAAATTGTTCGGGGAGGTCCCCTGTTTCACTCCACCCCCAGTCTCTATAGGGTAGTGAAACTAACATACACACGGACGTTGGCGGCATTGTCCTAGACGGACGGATTACGTCCGATGTAGGAACGGGTTCCCTAGGACAGTCCGTCGAGGTCCCTATCTGCTAAGGATTTCCGTCCCGTATGTGACTAGTACTTTTGTTGCATGTTTTTGTTGTTTTTTCCTTTTCAGAACTAAATCATGTCTGTTAAGATAGCCAGCTTAAATGCGAATGGCCTGAGGATCGAGATGGGCGGCTCCGCCTGCTTCGTGACCTCTTGTCGTTCGGCGTGGATGTGGCCGCGATCAAGAGACTCACTTTGTTTGCGGATACGACTCGTGTGTGCTGTCTAACGACTATGTCGTCCTATTCAGCATATGGGAGCCGGCGCTGGGGTGTTTCTTTGCTGGTCAAGCGTACCCTGGATGCAGGGATCGACCTTGTCCATGTCGGTGCCGAGGGCCGGCTGATCGTGGCAGATATTGCAGTGAAAAGCAAGTCGTTCCGGCTGATTGCGGTTTATGCGCCCAATGTCCCAGGTGAGCGTGTCTCTTTCTTTCGGCTGTTGGAGCCCTTCATGGTGCATTCAACACGGCTAATCTTAGTTGGGGACTGGAATGCCGTCCTAACCCCAAATGGGATAGAGGAAGGGCGCTAGCGGGTAGATTGGTGATCGTAGCCTGGTTGATCTGATCGGCGAATTTGGTCTCGTCGATGAATGCCGAGTCGATCATCCGGATAGAGCATGTGGACGTGGACGCATAGTTGGCCTTCTACCCGGGTATCCGCGTACCTGGATAGGATGTTAGTCAGAAGCCGACATAGACTTCTTAGAATGTCCAACGTTCCACTGGCTAGGCTACTCAGGACCACAAACTCGTTTGTGCCCGGAATCGTATTAGACTTTGAAGCCTGAGTTGGCTGGTTATTGGAAGTTCAATCGGTCATATTGGACAGACGGGACTTTCGTGACCAGCTGACAAAACTAGTTCAGCAGGAATTAACTGGGCGAGTCATTGGGAGTAGGTGGTGGGTTAACCCAGGACACCATTAGGTCTTTCGCCTACCTGGCCAACGGCTCTGACCTAGATAAGGCTGCGGAGGCAAGAGCCTTGATGCTAATTTCACCCGGGCGGAGGGCTGGAGGATCCCCTAGAGATAGCCTTAGCCAGGAGGCCCTGGAGCGCTCGACCGGGCGCTACATGGGTCAGGTAATTAGGGCTAAGTTAAGCAAGATGTCTTCGAAGCTGTGAACATGGGCGCAGAACTGCTGCAGGAAGAAATTCGCCAGGCCGGCGACCGGTACATTCGAGGGGTACGCGACCCGGAGGGACATCTCTAAGGTCCACCAACGACATGTGCGAGGCGTTCCGGCAACATTTCGAACACCGATTTACAAGAGCCTGGACTCCGTGACGAGGAGTTTCGCAGCTATTTGGCTGACTTTCCCCGGCTTTTGCCGGCTGAAGCGGCTAGCTGCGAAGGGGAGATTACGGAGGAGGACGAAATCTACGTGGCTTTGAAGAAGGTCGGCAGAGGCAAGTCGCCAGGCTTGGATGGTTTGCCCTATGAAATGTACTTGAGATGTCCGCACCTTTTTGTCCCGCTCTTGGCTGTCGTGTTCAACCACTGGTTTCGGCGAGGGGTCCATCCCGGTCGGATCACGGGGGCGTGATCACGCTGTTGAGAAAAGGCAAGAAGGTTGGGAGAGGGCTAGATGATTACAGGCCCTGCTACTAAACACAGAGTTGGGTCACGGCCAAGATCCTGACGAACCGCTTGCAGCTAGTTGCCGAGTCTCTGTTGGGACCGGATCAGACTTGTTCTGTGAAGGGACGAACAATTCAGAGCAACCTGCACTTGATTCGCACGATCGTAGAGGGTGTAGAAGACGACGATGAGGCCGCGCTGATCAATTTGGATCAGTCCAAGGCATTTGATAGGATTGACCATGGCTACCTGGCTGCTGTCTGCGGGCCGCCGGATTCAAGCTGACTTCAGCCGCTGGATTAGCCTTCTGTATCGCTCCCAAGGCTGTGGTACAGGTGAACAGGAAGCTGTCGGGCGCTTTCGCGCTGTCTAGGTCGGTCCGACAGGGTTGTCCACTGTCTGCTCTCCTTTACGTCCTGGCGTTGGAGCCCCTCCTTCGCCGGCTAAGGGGACGAGACGGGCAGTCGGTCCTACGTGGAATCGCAGTCCCTGGCGGAGCTCGAGCCAGGGTTTCCGCGTACGCCGATGACGTAACGACCTTTGTGTCCTCCCGCAGGGACATAGAGGCGGTACAGCAGGCGCTTGTACGGTACGAGAAGGTGACAGGGGCCAGAATTAACTGCGACAAGTCTTCCGGCTTGCGGTTAGGCGCTTGGAAGGGTGTTTCCCTCCCGGGGCCTTCGACTGGACGGACGGGCCGGTCAAGCTCCTCGGAGTTTGGTTCGGTCCGGACTTACGGTTGGAGAAAAACTGGTCTGAAGTACTGGCGAGTCGGCGCGTCGGTCAAGGTTTGGCGTCGACGGGGTCTCTCCGTGAAGGGCTTGGCGGAGGTGTGCAACACATACCTCTTTCCCATGATCCTTTACCGGCTGTCAGTACTTCCTTTGTGACGATCATGAGAAGGCGCTCGAGCGTTTTATTCTCCTGCCTGTGGAAGGACGCAAACACATGGTCGACAAAGGAGTCTGTTGCCTCCGTCCGTGTCAAGGGGGTCTGGGGATGCCACACTTGGGAGCCACGTGCTCGCTTCGAGTTGGCATTTCTCAGGCGCGTTGGAGGAAAGATCGGTTGCTTGCGGGGGTAGTGAGGGACATGTTCCCTTGCCTTACCATCGCTCCCCGACCCTATGGCTGACCGTCAGGCCTTGGGTGCGACCGAAATTCTGCTCGAATGTCTGGCAACCTTACAGGCCATTCCACATTGACTACAGCCTAGGAAACTCTTCTATCGGGGATTAGTGGAGGGTGCCGTGAAGGATAAGCTGTGGAGTAAGCTCGGCATGTCGAGAGTGGAGTACCGCTCTCATTGGTCTTGGGCGCCAGGTGCGGATTGGCTCAGCAACTCTGAGTTCTCTCTGACCTGGCGATTGGCTCGGAATGGTTTGTCGCTCCCAGCTGACAAGCGTTTCGCAATGGGCCTGGCGGATTTGCCAGATTGTGAACGTTGCAACCTTGGAATTAAGGAGACGTCGGCGCACGCCTTCTTCCATTGTTCGCGCGTTCGCCCGTTGTGGGCGCGTGTCGGCGAGTTGACTGCTCGTATCTCGCCGCGGGAGCTTGTGCTCATTGATCGCGCATACGCTGTGGACAATGTGTCGCCCCCGTACTCTGGTGTGAAGCGGATGGTGTTTCTGTCGCTACTGGCCACGGCTAGAATGGTGATTTGGATGACGCGTCTGGAGGAAGTCTTGCGGGGAGGTCGTCTTTCGGATCAGGATCTAATCCGATATTTTGAGCACCAGCTCAAATGAGATTAGAACTGAACGGAAACGGCTGCACCCGACAGACTTTAGCAAAAGGTGGATATATGCAGCGAGCCTGGTTCGTGTGACCGGGATAGCCTTGATTTTCTTTTTTAGTTCTGCCAAGTCACATCGGGGTGGATTCCTCTGGAACCCCCTCCGCGGATTAAGGTTAGCTTTCTTTTGTATACCTAGTTAATGTGAGTGAATGTATTTGTCCCTAGCCTGTTCCCGGCTCCATTGCTTTTGTTATGATCCAGTTCGAGATTCCCACTGTCCATTATTATTTTGTCCCGTTTTATTCTCGGCTGGGTCAGCCTTATATATTCTCCAGTCCAATTTATTTTTTGTACCCAGCTTCTCCATTCCCTTAGAAGAGCGGCTTGATTTTGTCTCTACAGGCAGAATACAGTGGCCTCTTTAATTACGAGGGTGTGTTTGGGTCTTACTAACATTTTGTATAAATATTCATTTGAAATTGTTTTTTGTTTTGGGGATTTTGTTTCTTCATACCCCTCCCCATCATATCATCTACATGTACAAATGTTGAAATCCTATTTTTGTACTATAATTGTAAATAGTCACAAATTTTTATGTACAAATTTTAAAATCTATTTTTGTAAATAATCACAAATTTTATGTACATTTGGGGCGTTTTTGTAGGTCCCCGGTATGTTTTTGCGATATTTTGGTGCTAGATAAGTACGAGTGTTGATGGACAAATTCTTATGGTGAATGAGAATCATTGTAACGTACGCATGGGTCGTGATTCTGATTAATGGTATAGGACATAGTAACTGAAGACCACCCCAAGTTTTGTTCCCCCTCCCCACCTTTCGGCCTTGAGCCATAATTCATGTAAAAATGAATAAATAAAACCAGCCACTTCCCCCAGACTTTTGTTTGTGTGGATTTGTGTTGTGGGAGCTTAGTGGAGCATTTGTTCCTCCGTGTTGCTATTTGTTTCTGCCTCTGTCTCTCGGACATACTGTTTTCCAGCCCGAGTTTATTGCTCGGGCCGTAAAAGTAGTGTTCTTCGGAACGCGAAACACCGGGAAGCAGTTGTCCACCTCATTGGCATGGCCACGGCCACAACCACTTCCCCCCCTGTTCGTTGGAAGAGCCTAGTGGAGTAGTTGTTCCGCAGTGATATCTGCTCGCACTTTGTCTCTTGGACAACTGATTTCAGCGAGTTCATTGCTCGGGCCAGCGTAAAGTAGCGGTTTCTTTGAAAACGAAACACCGGAAAAAGAAGTTGTCCGGTGATCGGTCACTTTTATTGGCATGGCCACAGAAGGACCGGGGAAGTCGGCACTCCCACCACGGCGTCGGTGGGAGACTGGCAACTGTGTGACGCAGACGACGACGACGTCATAGCCCGCACCATGACCGAGTGGGAGAGCATGCTGTTCGGCTCCCCCCACACCAGCGGAGGCGGCGGCGGCCACGCTGTCAGCAGCGACCACCCCAGCAGCGGCGACTGCACCTGCAGCAGAGACCACCCCAGCAGCAGCTGCACCTGCAGCAGCGACCAGACCAGCAGCGGCGACTGCACCTGCAGCAGCGACCACCCCAGCAGCAGCGACTGCACCTGCAGCAGCGACCAATCCAGCAGCGGCGACTGCACCTGCAGCAGCGACCAATCCAGCAGCAGCGACTGCACCTGCAGCAGCAACCAATCCAGCAGCAGCGACTGCACCTGCAGCAGCAACCAAACGTGCAGCAGCAGCAACCAGACCTGCTCCAGCGACCGGATCTGCAGCAGCGTCCAGACCGGCGGCAACTGCAGCAGCAACACCCCCGCCGGCACGGACAGCAGCAGCAGCAGCAGCAGCAGCACCAGCGTCCCCCTTACCCTCGACCTCTGGTGGAAAGGAGGCAAGAAGATCACGCGTAAGGACGAGGACTATTACCAGTCCATCCAAAAGGATTACGTGGACTACATCAGGGGACGGAGCTCGTCTCGAAGCCGGACCACTGGCGCAGATCGAGGCGAGGGTCATCACCCTGATCACCAAGGACCTGAAGACCAAGAAACTGATCGGTGTCCCCAGGGATACGTTCGAGGAGGACTTGCAGGACACTGAAGATCAGAGCCAGGGCCGTAGCGAGGAGAAGCAACACCACGTGGACGTCCTGCTTGGCTCCGCCGATGAAGCCAAGAACTTAATCGGCGTGGTTCTGGAAACCAAAACGCTCCAGTTCCACACGGAGTACATGGGCACGAAGAAGGTGAAAATCACGCTGCACGGCGTCCCCAAGGACATTGATGAAGATCACGTCGGCGCCTTCTTCGTGCAATATGGAAGGGTGGCCGAAGTCTCCTCGCTGCGGTCGAAAGCAGGATTCCTCACGGGAGACATGACCCTGCAGGTGACCCTGGACAAGGAAAACATCGCAAAGATCCCCAACATCCTCACCCTGGTAACGCCATCTTCGTCATCGTAGAAGGCAGGAAGCCGTGCTGTTGGGTCTGCGGGTCGGCGGAGCACGTGGCAAAAGCGTGCCCAACCAAGAATCCGGCCCTAAAGGCCCAACCAGCCCAACCGGTCAAGCAGCAACCAGCGGCGCAGGAGAAGGATGGCGGAAACAAGCACAACCTACGCAGTCTCCCGTGACCAACAAGAACGGCGAATGGCAGGTGGTGGCCAGGAAGAAAGCCAAAAAACCTTCTCCCCGACAATGTGCCGCTACCTGTCAAGACGCCTGCCAAGCAGACCCCGGTGGGGCTGTCGACTCCTACCAAACCTAAGGAGTCCCCGGCGAAGGCGCCGGCAACCAAAGGAGGTGTCTCCTCCCAAACAGAGGAAGGCAAGAAGTCCTTCCCCCAGCAAATGGAAGTACAAAGGACACCCTCCCTGAAACGTGGGAGAGAGGAAGAGGCAGAGGAGCAGCACAACAACACAAAGGCCAGGAGAAGGAGCCGAGCAACGAAAGGAGGCCGCGAGCCGAAAAATGCCTCTACCAGTGTCTCCGGTTAAACAGACTTATGCACTAAAGGTAAGAAGTCTTCCTTCATCCCCGCAAAAGCCTCCCAGTCCCCAGTCTTTAAACTGACCCCCCTGAAATCTTGTGTTTTAACCCCCACTCCCTCCCCTCCTCCTCTGTCCACTTCCCTCTCGGGCAAAAAAGAAAGCCCTGCCCCAAGGGGAAGCACTCCCTTAAAGTGAGTGACGTTGCCTCTGAGTGGTCATCTCAGAGGCGAAAACTCTTAAAGCCCCTGCTGAGGCTGACCTCAGTGGAGGGCAAGAACACTGAAAATCCCAGAAACTTTTCCCCAGGCCCCAGGTGTCATCACCCGAGAGAACACCGGTGGCAACCTGAGGGTCTGGGACCACATCCACGAAGCAAAAAGACACTTTTCGCAAATAATCCGGCGGTTCAGCACAACACACCTGAACTCAAAAAAAAATGGAAAAAAAATTGTTCGGGGAGGTCCCCGTTTTACTCCACCCCAGTCTCTATAGGGTAGTGAAACTAACATACCCCACGGACGTTGGCGGCATTGCCCTAGACGGACGGATTACGTCCGATGTAGGAACGGGTTCTAGACAGTCCGTCGGGGTCCTATCTGCTAGGGATTTCCGTCCCGTATGTGACTAGTACTTTTGTTGCATGCTTTTGTTGTTTTTTCCTTTTCAGAACTAAATCATGTCTATTAAGATAGCCAGCTTAAATGCGAATGGCCTGAGGGATCGGGGTAAGGCGGCTCGCCTGCTTCGTGACCTCTTGTCGTTCGGCGTGGATGTGGCCGCGATCCAAGAGACTCACTTTGTTTGCGAAGCGACTCGTGTGTGCTGTCTAACGACTATGTCGTCTATTCAGCATATGGGAGCCGGCATGCCAGAGGTGTTTCTTTGCTGGTCAAGCGTACCCTGGATGCGAGGATCGACCTTAACGTCGGTGCCGAGGGCCGGGCTGGATCGTGGCAGATATTGCAGTGAAAAGCAAGTCGTTCCGGCTGATTGCGGTTTATGCGCCCAATGTCCCAGGTGAGCGTGTCTCTTTCTTTCGGCTGTTGAGCCCTTCATGGCATTCAACACGGCTAATCTTAGTTGGGGACTGGAATGCCGTCCTAACCCCCAAATGGGATAGAGGAAGGGGGCGCTAAGGGTGGAGTGGTGATCGTAGTTCGGTTGATCTGATCGGCGAATTTGGTCTCGTCGATAGATACCGGGTCGATCATCCGATGGGAGCATGTGGACGTGGACGCATAGTTGGCTTCCTACCCGGGTATCCGCGTACCTGGATAGGATGTTAGTCAGAGAAGCCGACATAGACTCTTTAGAATGTCCAACGTTCCACTGGCTAGGCTACTCGACCACAAACTCGTTTGTGCCCGGGTCGTATTAGACTTTAGGCCTAGGTTGGCTGGTTATTGGAAGTTCAATCAGTCCTGGCTGGACGACGGGACTTTCGTGACCAGCTGACAAACTAGTTCAGCGGGAATTAACTGGGCGAGTCATTGGGAGGAAGTAACCTTAAGGACACCATTAGGTCTTTCGCCACCAAATATAGCCAGCGGCTCAACCTAGATAAGGCTGCGGAGGCAAAGACACTTAGTGCTAATTTCACCCGGGCGGAGGCTGAGGGGATCCCTTAGAGATAGCCTTAGCCAGGAGGCCCCTGAGCGCTCGACTAGCGGGCGCTAAGCATGGGTCAGGTAATTAGGCTAAGTTAAGCAAGATGTCTTCCGAAGCTGTGAACATGGGCGCAGAACTGCGCAAGGAAGAAATTCCGCCAGGGCCGGCGACCGGTACATTTCCGAGAGGTACGCGACCCGGAGGGACATCTCCCAAGGTCCACCAACGACATGTGCGAGGCGTTCCGGCAGCATTTCGAACACCGATTTACCAAGGAGCCTGGACTCCGTGACGAGGAGTTTCGCAGCTATTTGGCTGACTTTCCTCGGCTTTTGCCGGCTGAAGCGGCTAGCTGCGAAGGGGAGATTACGGAGGACGAAATCTACGTGGCTTTGAAGAAGGTCGGCAGAGGCAAGTCGCTACTGGATGGTTTGCCTCAAGAAATGGTAATTGAGGATGTCGCATCCTTTGTCCGCTCTAATGTCGTTCAACCACTATTTCGGTGTCCGCCCCCGGTCGGATCACCAGGGGCGGATCACGCTGTTGAGAAAAGGCAAGAAGGTTGGGAGGGAACTAGATGATTACAGGCCCATAACTCTGCTAAACACAGAGTTAAAGATTTTAAGCTAAGATCCTG
>JBBBDQ010005818.1:0-27807 GCA_037127315.1 Ascarosepion bandense | reverse complement strand
GCAGGATACGGAAAGGTGGCCTCAGTCTCCTCGCTGCGGTCGAAGGCTGGCTTTATGACTGGTGATATGACCCTGCAGGTGACTGCGTCGAAGGAGAATATCGGGAAGATTCCCAACATCCTCACCTGCAGGGGTCGTAGGATTTTCATTGTGGTCGAAGGAAGGAAGCCATGCTGTTGGGTCTGCGGGGCCGCGGAACACGTCGCTAAAGCGTGTCCAACCAAGAACCCGGCCCCAGCGGCCCAACTAGCACAACCCGCAAAGCAGCAGCCCATGGAGAAAGAGGGCGTAAAGCCGGTAACACCAGCTCCGGTAGCAAACAAAGAGGGCGAGTGGCAGGTGGTGAGCCGGAAGAAGGGCAAAACACCTTCCCCTGCAAAGGTGCTGCCACCTGGCATGTCGCCCGTAACAACAAAGGAGGCGCCCAAAAAGAAGTCGCCTCCCAAACAGAGGAAGGACAGAAGTCCAACCCCCCCAGATGAACAGCAAATGGAGGTTGATAGAGCGGCTTCCTTGAAGAGAGGGAGAGATGAAGCGGAGGAAGACATCGACAACCCTAAAAGTCGGCGAAAGAGTAGAAGCGTTGAGAGGAGGAAGGCAGTAAACAAATGTTCTTCACTGCCGGTCTCCCCCGTAAGGACTACGTATGCCCAAAAGGCTAGGAGTCTCCCCTCGTCCCCGCGTAAAGCTTCCCAGTCCCCAGTTTTTAAACTGACCCCCTTGGTCAAAGCTAGTGCCATAACACCTTCTCCCTCCCCTTCTCCTACTCCCACTCCCACTCGGGCTAAGAAGAAACATGCCCTCCCTCGTGGGGATGCCCTAATGGAAGTCAAGGACAGCATCGTAGACGAGTGGTCTTCCCAGCGTCGAAGGCTGCTCAAGCCTCTGCTTAATCTCACCTCGGTGAAGGGTCTGTCCACTGAAGACCCGAGGAACTTTTCCCAGGCCCCAGGTGTCATCACCCTGGTAAGAAATACCGGTGGGAACCTGCGGGTCTGGGACCATATCGCCGAGGTGCAGAAACAATACCCAAAGATGACTATGGTGAAAGAAAACTCACCGGAACTGAGAAAAATGGCTAGGAATTGTTCGGGGAGGTTCCCCGTATTACTCCACCCCTGCTTTATATAGGGTGGTAAAATTAACTTATCCAACGGACGTCGGCGGGATTGTCCTAGACGGGCGGATTACGTCCGATATAGGTACAGGGTCCCTAGGACAGTCCGTCGGGGTCCCGTCTATCCGAAATTTCTTCCCGGTATGCGAGTAGAGCCGTTTGTTGCATGTCTTTTTGTGTTTTTTCGTTACAGGTCTAAAGAATGTCTATTAAGATAGCCAGTATAAATGCGAAGGGCCTGAGGGATCGGGGTAAGGCGGCTCGCCTGCTTCGTGACCTCTTGTCCTTCGGCGTGGATGTGGCCGCGATCCAAGAGACTCACTTTGTTTGCGAAGTCGACTCGTGTGTGCTGTCTAACGACTTTGTCGTCTATTCAGCATATGGGAGCCGGCTGGCCAGAGGTGTTTCTTTGCTGGTCAAGCGTACCCTGGACGCGAGGGTGGACCTTGTCCATGTCGGTGCCGAGGGCCGGCTGATCGTGGCCGATATTGCAGTGAAAAGCAAGTCGTTCCGGCTGATTGTGGTTTATGCGCCCAATGTTCAAGGTGAGCGTGTCTCTTTCTTTCGGCTGTTGGAGCCCTTCATGGTGCATTCAACACGGCTAATCTTAGTTGGGGACTGGAATGCCGTCCTAACCCCCAAATGGGATAGAGGAAGGGGCGCTAGCGGGTGGAGTGGTGATCGTAGCCTGGTTGATCTGATCGGCGAATTTGGTCTCGTCGATAGATACCGGGTCGATCATCCGGAAGGGAGCATGTGGACGTGGACGCGTAGTTGGCCTTCTACCCGGGTATCTGCATACCTGGATAGGATGTTAGTGAGAGAAGCCGATATAGACTTCCTAGAATGTCCAACGTTCCACTGGTTAGGCTACTCGGACCACAAACTCGTTTGTGCCCGGGTGGCGTTAGAATTTAGGCCTAGGTTGGCTGGTTATTGGAAGTTCAATCAGTCCTTACTGGACAGGCGGGACTTTCGTGACCAGCTGACAAAACTAGTGCAGCGGGCGTTAATTGGGCGAGTCATTGGGAGTAAGTGGTGGGTTAACCTTAAGGACTCCATTAGGTCTTTCGCCACCAAATATAGCCAGCGGCTCAACCTAGATAAGGCTGCGGAGGCAAAGACACTTAGTGCTAATTTCGCCCGGGCGGAGGCTGGTGGGGATCCCCTAGAAATAGCCTTAGCCAGGGAGGCCCTGGAGCGCTCGACTAGCGGGCGCTACATGGGTCAGGTAATTAGGGCTAAGTTAAGCAAGATGTCTTCCGAAGCTGTGAACATGGGCGCGGAACTGCGCAAGGAAGAAATTCGCCATGCCGGCGACCGGTACATTCGAGAGGTACGCGACCCGGAGGGACATCTCCTTAGGTCCACCGACGACATGTGCGAGGCGTTCCGGCAGCATTTCGAGCACCGATTTACCAAGGAGCCTGGTCTCCGTGACGAGGAGTTTCGCAGCTATTTGGCTGACTTTCCCCGGCTTTTGCCGGCTGAAGCGGCTAGCTGCGAAGGGGAGATTACGGAGGACGAAATCTACGTGGCTTTGAAGAAGGTCGGCAGTGGCAAGTCGCCAGGTTTGGATGGTTTGCCCTATGAATTGTACTTGAGGATGTCGCACCTTTTTGTCCCGCTCTTGGCTGTCGTGTTCAACCACTGGTTTCGGCAGGGGTCCATCCCCGGTCGGATCACCAGGGGCGTGATCACGCTGTTGAGAAAAGGCAAGAAGGTTGGGAGGGAACTAGATGACTACAGGCCCATAACTCTGCTAAACACAGAGTTAAAGATTTTGGCCAAGATCCTGACGAATCGCTTGCAGCTAGTTGCCGAGTCTCTGTTGGAACCGGATCAGACTTGTTCTGTGAAGGGGAGAACAATTCAGAGCAACCTGCACTTGATTCGCACGATCATAGAGGGTGTAGAAGACGACGATGAGGCCGCGCTGATCAATTTAGATCAGTCCAAGGCATTTGATAGGATTGACCATGGCTACCTGGCTGCTGTCCTGCAGGCCGCCGGATTCAAACCCGACTTCAGCCGCTGGATTAGCCTTCTGTATCGCTCCCCCAAGGCTGTGGTACAGGTGAACGGGAAGCTGTCGGGCGCTTTCGCGCTGTCTAGGTCGGTCCGACAGGGTTGTCCACTGTCTTCTCTCCTTTATGTCCTGTGTTTGGAGCCCCTCCTTCGCAGGCTAAGGGACGAGACGGGCAGTCCGGTCCTGCGTGGAATTGAAGTCCCTGGCGGAGCTCGAGCCAGGGTTTCCGCGTACGCCGATGACGTAACGACCTTTGTGTCCTCCCGCAGGGACATAGAGGCGGTACACCAGGCGCTTGTACGGTACGAGAAGGTGACAGGGGCCAGAATTAACTGCGACAAGTCATCCGGCTTGCGGTTAGGTGCCTGGAAGGGAGTTTCCCTCCCTGGGGCCCTTCAGCTGGACGGACGGGCCGGTCAAGCTCCTCGGAGTTTGGTTCGGTCCGGACTTACAGCTGGAGAAAAACTGGTCAGAAGTACTGGCAAAGGTCGGCGCGTCGGTCAAGATTTGGCGTCGACGGGGTCTCTCCGTGAAGGGCTTGGCGGAGGTGTGTAACACATACCTCTTTCCCATGATCCTTTACCGGCTGTCAGTACTTCCCCTTTGTGACGATCATGAGAAGGCGCTCGAGCGTTTGCTATTCTCCTGTCTGTGGAGAGGACGCAAACACATGGTCGACAAAGGAGTCTGTTGCCTCCGTCCGTGTCAAGGGGGTCTGGGGATGCCACACTTGAGGAGCCACGTGCTCGCTTCAAGGTTGGCATTCCTCAGGCGCGCGTTGGAGGAAGATCGGTTGCTTGCGGGGGTAGTGAGGGACATGTTCCCTTGCCTTACCATCACGCCCCCGACCCTATGGCTGACCGTCAGGCCTTGGGTGCGACCGAAATTCCTGCTCGAATGTCTGGCGGCTTTACAGGCCATTCCACGGTCCAGTGACCTTTCACAGCCTAGGAAAATCTTCTATCGGGGATTAGTGGAGGGTGCCGTGAAGGATAAGCTGTGGAGTAAGCTCGGCATGTCGAGAGTGGAGTACCGCTCTCATTGGTCTTGGGCGCCAGGCGCGGATTGGCTCAGCAACTCTGAGTTTTCTCTGACCTGGCGATTGGCTCGGAATGGTTTGTCGCTCAATGACAAGCGTTTCGCAATGGGCCTGGCGGATTTGCCAGATTGTGAACGTTGCAACCTTGGAATTAAGGAGACGTCTGCGCACGCCTTCTTCCATTGTTCGCGCGTTCGCCCGTTGTGGGCGCGTGTCGGCGAGTTGACTGCTCGTATCGCGCCGCGGGACTTGTGCTCATTGATCGCGCATACGCTGTGGACAATGTGTCGCCCCCGTACTCTGGAGTGAAGCGGATGGTGTTTCTGTCGCTACTGGCCACGGCTAGAATGGTGATCTGGATGACGCGACTGGAGGAAGTCTTGCGGGGAGGTCGTCTTTCGGATCAGGATCTAATCCGATATTTTGAGCACCAGCTCAAAATGAAGATTAGAACTGAACGGAAACGGCTGCACCCGACAGACTTTAGCAAAAGGTGGATATATGCAGCGAGCCTGGTTCGTGTGACCGGGGCTAGTCTTGATTTTCTTTTTTAGATCTGCTGCTCGCATCGGGGTGGATTCCTTTGGAACCCCTCCCGTGGTTAAGGTAAAGTATTCTTTTGTGTACCTAGTTAATGTGAGTGAATGTGTTTGTCCTAGCCTGTTCCCGGCTCCCTTGCTTTTGTTATGATCCAGTGCGAGATCCCCATTGTCCAGAGTTATTTTGTCCCGTTTCATTCTCGGCTGGGTCAGCCTTATATATTCTCCAGTCCAATTTATTTTTGTTCCCTGCTTCTCCATTCCCCTTAGAAAGAGTGCTTCTTGATTTTGTCTTTTAAGACAGAATACAGCGGCCTCTTTAATTATGTGGGTGTGTTTGGGTCTTACTAACATTATGTATAAATATTCATTTGAAATTGTTTTTGTTTTGGGGATTTTTTGTTTCTTCATACCCCCTTCCCATCATATCATTTCATGTACAAATTTTTAAAGTTATTTTTGTATTATATTTGTATATAGTAATAAAATTTTATGTACATTTGGGGCGTTTTTTAGGTCCCCGTTATGTTTCGCGGTATTTTGGTGCTTGATAGGTATGAGTGGTGATGGACAAATTCTTATGGTGAATGAGAAGCATTGTAACGTATGTATGGGTCGTGAATCTGATTAGCTAGGTATAGGATAGAGTAGCTGAAGACCACCCCAAGTTTTTGTTCCCCCTCCCTCTTTTTTGGCCTTGAGCCACAATTCTGTACGCTCAGAATAAATAAAACGAGCCATCTTCCTCCCCATAATTGCGTTCCGTGGTTTTTATGGGCAGGATCAAAGTGTAGTATCTGTTCCATAGTAGCGTTTACTGACACTGTGGTTTGACTGGCAATCAATTCCACTCGAGTTCATTGCTCGAGCAGCGTAAAAGTAGTGGCTATTTTATAGCTGCGAAACACCGGAAGCGATTGTCAGGTGTTCGGCCTCTTAGGAGGCATGGCCGCGGAAAGGCCAGAAGCGATCGTTCCTCCCACCACGGACTCGGTGGGAGGGAAAGAGGTGACTGGCAACTACCGCCACGGGAGTCACCCTCAGTTCCAGCAGCATCAGGATCCGGACCAGTACCGGCACCGGTAGCAGCTCCTGCTTCTCCCAAACCTTCGACCTCCGGGTGGACAGGAGGCAAGGTCCCACTAAAGGGAGAACAGTATTATGAGGAACAGAGGCAAAAATATGCCGAATATATTAAGGGCACGGAGCTGCTGTCGGTGCCCGACGAGTTGGCCGAAATCGAGGCCAGAATTGTGACGCTCATAACCAAGGATCTGAAGACCAAAAAATACATAGGCATCAGCAGAGACAACCTCGAAGAAGCCATTAAGGCCCTAAACATCAGGGCTAAGGCGGTGGCAAGGCAGAGCAGCGCAAGCTGGGACGTCTTGCTGGGTACCGCCGACGAGGCAAAACGTTTGGCTGGGAGTCTCGAAACCAAGACCCTCCAGATCCAAACGGAATACATGGGGATGTGCAAGCGCAAAATCACCTTGCATGGCGTCCCCATGGACATTTCTCAGAACCACATCGGCGCCTTCTTCGCTCAATACGGGAAGGTGGCTGAGGTGTCCGCGCTAAGTTCAAAAGCAGGCTTCCTGACCGGTGACATGGCCCTGCAGGTGACCTTTGACGAAACAGCAAATCAAGGAAATACCCAACATTCTCACCTGCAGGAAGCGTGCTATCTTTGTGATAGTGGAGGGCAGGAAGCCTTGCTGTTGGGTCTGTGGGGCGGCGGAGCACGTCGCCAAGGCGTGTACGGCCAGGAATCCGGCCCCTAAGGCCCAACCAACCAAGAAGCCTGAAGGACCGGCTCCAGTAACTCCAGCATCACCAGCAGCAGCTACAGCAGCACCACCAACACCAAAGTCGGCGGCGAACAAGGAGGAGAGTGGCAGGTGGTGAGCAGGAAAAAATCCAAAACGCCTTCACCCGTGAAGGTGCCATCACCTGCCAAAGCTCCAGCAAAATCAAGGAGCTCACGTTGGAGAAAGCGCCTGCCAAGCGGGAGAAGAAGTCTCCCCCAAAAATAGTGCAGGAGGAGGAAAGAATGGAGGAAAAAATGGAGACGCAGAGAGCAGCATCGTTAAAACAGCGGCAGAGAGGAGGAGGAGGAGCGGCAAGAGATCGCCAAGAGTCGGCGGAGAGGAAGAAGCAGAGAAAGATCGGCAACAACACCAAAGTGTTCTTCTCTGCCAACATCGCCGGTGCGTACATCCTACGCCGAAAAAGCAAGGCCGCCTTCCCTCGTCCCCGCAGAAAGCTTCCCAGTCCCCTACCTTTAAATTAACCCCCCTGAGACCAGCTTCTTTAACCCCCACTCCCTCCCCTCTCCTATGTCCACTCCCACTCGGGCAAAAAAGAAGAAAGCCCTGCCCCAGGGGGAAGCTCTACTAAAAGTGAGCGAGGATGTAGCCTCTGAGTGGTCATCTCAGAGGCGAAGACTTTAAAACCTCTGCTGAGGCTGACCTCAGTGGAAGGCAAAGATGTAGAAGATCCCAGAAACTTTCCCCAGGCCCCAGGTGTCATCACCCTGGTAAGGAATACCGGTGGCAACCTGAGGGTCTGGGACCATATTCATGAAGCGAAAAGACATTTTGCAAACTTAAGATTGGTGCAGGGAGAATACTCCGGCCCTAAAAAAAATGGCGAAGAATTGCTCGGGGAGGTTCCCTGTTTTACTCCACCCCAGTCTCTATAGGGTGGTAAAACTAACTTACCCCACGGACGTCGGCGGAATTGTCCTAGACGGACGGATTACGTCCGATGTAGGAACAGGGTCCCTAGGACAGTCCGTCGGGGTCCTATCTGCCAGAGATTTCCGGCCCGTATGCGAGTAGAGCCGTTTGTTGCATGTTTTTCTTTGTCTCTTTTCAGGTCTAAAGAATGTCTATTAAGTTAGCCAGTATAAATGCGAAGGGCCTGAGGGATCGGGGTAAGGCGGCTCGCCTGCTTCGTGACCTCTTGTCCTTCGGCGTGGATGTGGCCGCGATCCAAGAGACTCACTTTGTTTGCGAAGTCGACTCGTGTGTGCTGTCTAACGACTTTGTCGTCTATTCAGCATATGGGAGCCGGCTGGCCAGAGGTGTTTCTTTGCTGGTCAAGCGTACCCTGGACGCGAGGGTGGACCTTGTCCATGTCGGTGCCGAGGGCCGGCTGATCGTGGCCGATATTGCAGTGAAAAGCAAGTCGTTCCGGCTGATTGTGGTTTATGCGCCCAATGTTCAAGGTGAGCGTGTCTCTTTCTTTCGGCTGTTGGAGCCCTTCATGGTGCATTCAACACGGCTAATCTTAGTTGGGGACTGGAATGCCGTCCTAACCCCCAAATGGGATAGAGGAAGGGGCGCTAGCGGGTAGAGTGGTGATCGTAGCCTGGTTGATCTGATCGGCGATTTTGGTCTCGTCGATAGATACCGGGTCGATCATCCGGATGGGAGCATGTGGACGTGGACGCATAGTTGGCCTTCTACCCGGGTATCTGCGTACCTGGATAGGATGTTAGTGAGAGAAGCCGACATAGACTTCTTAGAATGTCCAACGTTCCACTGGTTAGGCTACTCGGACCACAAACTTGTTTGTGCCCGGGTGGCGTTAGACTTTAGGCCTAGGTTGGCTGGTTATTGGAAGTTCAATCAGTCCTTACTGGACAGGCGGGACTTTCGTGACCAGCTGACAAAACTAGTGCAGCGGGCGTTAATTGGGCGAGTCATTGGGAGTAAGTGGTGGGTTAACCTTAAGGACTCCATTAGGTCTTTCGCCACCAAATATAGCCAGCGGCTCAACTTAGATAAGGCTGCGGAGGCAAAGACACTTAGTGCTAATTTCGCCCGGGCGGAGGCTGGTGGGGATCCCCTAGAAATAGCCTTAGCCAGGGAGGCCCTGGAGCGCCTCGACTAGCGGGCGCTACATGGGTCAGGTAATTAGGGCTAAGTTAAGCAAGATGTCTTCCGAAGCTGTGAACATGGGCGCGGAACTGCGCAAGGAAGAAATTCGCCATGCCGGCGACCGGTACATTCGAGAGGTACGCGACCCGGAGGGACATCTCCTTAGGTCCACCGACGACATGTGCGAGGCGTTCCGGCAGCATTTCGAGCACCGATTTACCAAGGAGCCTGGTCTCCGTGACGAGGAGTTTCGCAGCTATTTGGCTGACTTTCCCCGGCTTTTGCCGGCTGAAGCGGCTAGCTGCGAAGGGGAGATTACGGAGGACGAAATCTACGTGGCTTTGAAGAAGGTCGGCAGTGGCAAGTCGCCAGGTTTGGATGGTTTGCCTTATGAATTGTACTTGAGGATGTCGCACCTTTTTGTCCCGCTCTTGGCTGTCGTGTTCAACCACTGGTTTCGGCAGGGGTCCATCCCCGGTCGGATCACCAGGGGCGTGATCACGCTGTTGAGAAAAGGCAAGAAGGTTGGGAGGGAACTAGATGACTACAGGCCCATAACTCTGCTAAACACAGAGTTAAAGATTTTGGCCAAGATCCTGACGAATCGCTTGCAGCTAGTTGCCGAGTCTCTGTTGGAACCGGATCAGACTTGTTCTGTGAAGGGGAGAACAATTCAGAGCAACCTGCACTTGATTCGCACGATCATAGAGGGTGTAGAAGACGACGATGAGGCCGCGCTGATCAATTTAGATCAGTCCAAGGCATTTGATAGGATTGACCATGGCTACCTGGCTGCTGTCCTGCAGGCCGCCGGATTCAAACCCGACTTCAGCCGCTGGATTAGCCTTCTGTATCGCTCCCCCAAGGCTGTGGTACAGGTGAACGGGAAGCTGTCGGGCGCTTTCGCGCTGTCTAGGTCGGTCCGACAGGGTTGTCCACTGTCTTCTCTCCTTTATGTCCTGTGTTTGGAGCCCCTCCTTCGCAGGCTAAGGGACGAGACGGGCAGTCCGGTCCTGCGTGGAATTGAAGTCCCTGGCGGAGCTCGAGCCAGGGTTTCTGCGTACGCCGATGACGTAACGACCTTTGTGTCCTCCCGCAGGGACATAGAGGCGGTACACCAGGCGCTTGTACGGTACGAGAAGGTGACAGGGGCCAGAATTAACTGCGACAAGTCATCCGGCTTGCGGTTAGGTGCCTGGAAGGGAGTTTCCCTCCCGGGGCCCTTCAGCTGGACGGACGGGCCGGTCAAGCTCCTCGGAGTTTGGTTCGGTCCGGACTTACAGCTGGAGAAAAACTGGTCAGAAGTACTGGCAAAGGTCGGCGCGTCGGTCAAGATTTGGCGTCGACGGGGTCTCTCCGTGAAGGGCTTGGCGGAGGTGTGTAACACATACCTCTTTCCCATGATCCTTTACCGGCTGTCAGTACTTCCCCTTTGTGACGATCATGAGAAGGCGCTCGAGCGTTTGCTATTCTCCTGTCTGTGGAGAGGACGCAAACACATGGTCGACAAAGGAGTCTGTTGCCTCCGTCCGTGTCAAGGGGGTCTGGGGATGCCACACTTGAGGAGCCACGTGCTCGCTTCAAGGTTGGCATTCCTCAGGCGCGCGTTGGAGGAAGATCGGTTGCTTGCGGGGGTAGTGAGGGACATGTTCCCTTGCCTTACCATCACGCCCCCGACCCTATGGCTGACCGTCAGGCCTTGGGTGCGACCGAAATTCCTGCTCGAATGTCTGGCGGCTTTACAGGCCATTCCACGGTCCAGTGACCTTTCACAGCCTAGGAAAATCTTCTATCGGGGATTAGTGGAGGGTGCCGTGAAGGATAAGCTGTGGAGTAAGCTCGGCATGTCGAGAGTGGAGTACCGCTCTCATTGGTCTTGGGCGCCAGGCGCGGATTGGCTCAGCAACTCTGAGTTTTCTCTGACCTGGCGATTGGCTCGGAATGGTTTGTCGCTCAATGACAAGCGTTTCGCAATGGGCCTGGCGGATTTGCCAGATTGTGAACGTTGCAACCTTGGAATTAAGGAGACGTCTGCGCACGCCTTCTTCCATTGTTCGCGCGTTCGCCCGTTGTGGGCGCGTGTCGGCGAGTTGACTGCTCGTATCGCGCCGCGGGAGCTTGTGCTCATTGATCGCGCATACGCTGTGGACAATGTGTCGCCCCCGTACTCTGGAGTGAAGCGGATGGTGTTTCTGTCGCTACTGGCCACGGCTAGAATGGTGATCTGGATGACGCGACTGGAGGAAGTCTTGCGGGGAGGTCGTCTTTCGGATCAGGATCTAATCCGATATTTTGAGCACCAGCTCAAAATGAAGATTAGAACTGAACGGAAACGGCTGCACCCGACAGACTTTAGCAAAAGGTGGATATATGCAGCGAGCCTGGTTCGTGTGACCGGGGCTAGTCTTGATTTTCTTTTTTAGATCTGCTGCTCGCATCGGGGTGGATTCCTCTGGAACCCCTCCCGTGGTTAAGGTAAAGTATTCTTTTGTGTACCTAGTTAACGTGAGTGAGTGGGTTTGTCCTAGCCTGTTCCCGGCTCCCTTGCTTTTGTTATGATCCAGTTCGAGATCCCCATTGTCCAGAGTTATTTTGTCCCGTTTTATTCTCGGCTGGGTCAGCCTTATATATTCTCCAGTCCATTTTATTTTTTAACCTATTGCTCCATTCCCCGTAGAAAGAGAGCGGCTTGATTTTGTCTATACAGGCAGAATACAGTGGCCTCTTTAATTATGTGGGTGTGTTTGGGTCTTACTAACATAATGTATAAAGATTCATTTGAAATTGTTTTTGTTTTGGGGATTTTTTGTTTCTTCATACCCCCTTCCCATCATATCATTTCATGTACAAATTTTTAAAGTTATTTTTGTATTATATTTGTATATAGTAATAAATTTTTATGTACATTTGGGGCGTTTTTAGGTCCCCTGGTATGTTTTGCGGTTTTTTGGTGCTTGATAGGTATGAGTGTTGATGGGCAAATTCTTATGGTGAATGAGAATCATTGTAACGTATGTATGGGTCGTGAATCTGATTAGCTAGGTATAGGATAGAGTAGCTGAAGACCACCCCAAGTTTTGTTCCCCCTCCCAGTTTTTGGCCTTGAGCCACAATTTTGTGTAAAAACAAAATAAATAAAACGAGCCATCTTCCTCCCCATAATTGCGTTCCGTGGTTTTTATGGGCAGGATCAAAGTGTAGTATCTGTTCCATAGTAGCGTTTACTGACACTGTGGTTTGACTGGCAATCAATTCCACTCGAGTTCATTGCTCGAGCAGCGTAAAAGTAGTGGCTATTTTATAGCTGCGAAACACCGGAAGCGATTGTCAGGTGTTCGGCCTCTTAGGAGGCATGGCCGCGGAAAGGCCAGAAGCGATCGTTCCTCCCACCACGGACTCGGTGGGAGGGAAAGAGGGTGACTGGCAACTACCGCCACGGGAGTCACCCTCAGTTCCAGCAGCATCTGGATCCGGACCAGTACCGGCACCGGTAGCAGCTCCTGCTTCTCCCAAACCTTCGACCTCCGGTTGGACAGGAGGCAAGGTCCCACTAAAGGGAGAACAGTATTATGAGGAACAGAGGCAAAAATATGCCGAATATATTAAGGGCACGGAGCTGCTGTCGGTGCCCGACGAGTTGGCCGAAATCGAGGCCAGAATTGTGACGCTCATAACCAAGGATCTGAAGACCAAAAAATACATAGGCATCAGCAGAGACAACCTCGAAGAAGCCATTAAGGCCCTAAACATCAGGGCTAAGGCGGTGGCAAGGCAGAGCAGCGCAAGCTGGGACGTCTTGCTGGGTACCGCCGACGAGGCAAAACGTTTGGCTGGAGTGGTTCTCGAAACCAAGACCCTCCAGATCCAAACGGAATACATGGGGATGTGCAAGCGCAAAATCACCTTGCATGGCGTCCCCATGGACATTTCTCAGAACCACATCGGCGCCTTCTTCGCTCAATACGGGAAGGTGGCTGAGGTGTCCGCGCTAAGTTCAAAAGCAGGCTTCCTGACCGGTGACATGGCCCTGCAGGTGACCTTGACGAAACAGCAAATCAAGGAAATACCCAACATTCTCACCTGCAGGAAGCGTGCTATCTTTGTGATAGTGGAGGGCAGGAAGCCTTGCTGTTGGGTCTGTGGGGCGGCGGAGCACGTCGCCAAGGCGTGTACGGCCAGGAATCCGGCCCCTAAGGCCCAACCAACCAAGAAGCCTGAAGGACCGGCTCCAGTAACTCCAGCATCACCAGCAGCAGCTACAGCAGCACCACCAACACCAAAGTCGGCGGCGAACAAGGAGGGAGAGTGGCAGGTGGTGAGCAGGAAAAAATCCAAAACGCCTTCACCCGTGAAGGTGCCATCACCTGCCAAAGCTCCAGCAAAATCAAAGGAGCTCACGTTGGAGAAAGCGCCTGCCAAGCGGGAGAAGAAGTCTCCCCCAAAAATAGTGCAGGAGGAGGAAAGAATGGAGGAAAAAATGGAGACGCAGAGAGCAGCATCGTTAAAACGCGGCAGAGAGGAGGAGGAGGAGCGGCAAGAGATCGCCAAGAGTCGGCGGAGAGGAAGAAGCAGAGAAAGATCGGCAACAACACCAAAGTGTTCTTCTCTGCCAACATCGCCGGTGCGTACATCCTACGCCGAAAAAGCAAGGAGCCTTCCCTCGTCCCCGCAGAAAGCTTCCCAGTCCCCTACCTTTAAATTAACCCCCCTGAGACCAGCTTCTTTAACCCCCACTCCCTCCCCTTCTCCTATGTCCACTCCCACTCGGGCAAAAAAAGAAGAAAGCCCTGCCCCAGGGGGAAGCTCTACTAAAAGTGAGCGAGGATGTAGCCTCTGAGTGGTCATCTCAGAGGCGAAGACTTTTAAAACCTCTGCTGAGGCTGACCTCAGTGGAAGGCAAAGATGTAGAAGATCCCAGAAACTTTCCCCAGGCCCCAGGTGTCATCACCCTGGTAAGGAATACCGGTGGCAACCTGAGGGTCTGGGACCATATTCATGAAGCGAAAAGACATTTTGCAAACTTAAGATTGGTGCAGGAGAATACTCCGGCCCTAAAAAAAATGGCGAAGAATTGCTCGGGGAGGTTCCCTGTTTTACTCCACCCCAGTCTCTATAGGGTGGTAAAACTAACTTACCCCACGGACGTCGGCGGAATTGTCCTAGACGGACGGATTACGTCCGATGTAGGAACAGGGTCCCTAGGACAGTCCGTCGGGGTCCTATCTGCAGAGATTTCCGGCCCGTATGCGAGTAGAGCCGTTTGTTGCATGTTTTTCTTTGTCTCTTTTCAGGTCTAAAGAATGTCTATTAAGTTAGCCAGTATAAATGCGAAGGGCCTGAGGGATCGGGGTAAGGCGGCTCGCCTGCTTCGTGACCTCTTGTCCTTCGGCGTGGATGTGGCCGCGATCCAAGAGACTCACTTTGTTTGCGAAGTCGACTCGTGTGTGCTGTCTAACGACTTTGTCGTCTATTCAGCATATGGGAGCCGGCTGGCCAGAGGTGTTTCTTTGCTGGTCAAGCGTACCCTGGACGCGAGGGTGGACCTTGTCCATGTCGGTGCCGAGGGCCGGCTGATCGTGGCCGATATTGCAGTGAAAAGCAAGTCGTTCCGGCTGATTGTGGTTTATGCGCCCAATGTTCAAGGTGAGCGTGTCTCTTTCTTTCGGCTGTTGGAGCCCTTCATGGTGCATTCAACACGGCTAATCTTAGTTGGGGACTGGAATGCCGTCCCTAACTCCCCCAAATGGGATAGAGGGAGGGGCGCTAGCGGGTGGAGTGGTGATCGTAGCCTGGTTGATCTGATCGGCGATCTTGGTCTCGTCGATAGATACCGGGTCGATCATCCGGATGGGAGCATGTGGACGTGGACGCATAGTTGGCCTTCTACCCGGGTATCTGCGTACCTGGATAGGATGTTAGTGAGAGAAGCCGACATAGACTTCTTAGAATGTCCAACGTTCCACTGGTTAGGCTACTCGGACCACAAACTTGTTTGTGCCCGGGTGGCGTTAGACTTTAGGCCTAGGTTGGCTGGTTATTGGAAGTTCAATCAGTCCTTACTGGACAGGCGGGACTTTCGTGACCAGCTGACAAAACTAGTGCAGCGGGCGTTAATTGGGCGAGTCATTGGGAGTAAGTGGTGGGTTAACCTTAAGGACTCCATTAGGTCTTTCGCCACCAAATATAGCCAGCGGCTCAACTTAGATAAGGCTGCGGAGGCAAAGACACTTAGTGCTAATTTCGCCCGGGCGGAGGCTGGTGGGGATCCCCTAGAAATAGCCTTAGCCAGGAGGCCCTGGAGCGCCTCGACTAGCGGGCGCTACATGGGTCAGGTAATTAGGGCTAAGTTAAGCAAGATGTCTTCCGAAGCTGTGAACATGGGCGCGGAACTGCGCAAGGAAGAAATTCGTCATGCCGGCGACCGGTACATTCGAGAGGTACGCGACCCGGAGGGACATCTCCTTAGGTCGACCGACGACATGTGCGAGGCCTTCCGGCAGCATTTCGAGCACCGATTTACCAAGGAGCCTGGTCTCCGTGACGAGGAGTTTCGCAGCTATTTGGCTGACTTTCCCCGGCTTTTGCCGGCTGAAGCGGCTAGCTGCGAAGGGGAGATTACGGAGGACGAAATCTACGTGGCTTTGAAGAAGGTCGGCAGTGGCAAGTCGCCAGGTTTGGATGGTTTGCCCTATGAATTGTACTTGAGGATGTCGCACCTTTTTGTCCCGCTCTTGGCTGTCGTGTTCAACCACTGGTTTCGGCAGGGGTCCATCCCCGGTCGGATCACCAGGGGCGTGATCACGCTGTTGAGAAAAGGCAAGAAGGTTGGGAGGGAACTAGATGACTACAGGCCCATAACTCTGCTAAACACAGAGTTAAAGATTTTGGCCAAGATCCTGACGAATCGCTTGCAGCTAGTTGCCGAGTCTCTGTTGGAACCGGATCAGACTTGTTCTGTGAAGGGGAGAACAATTCAGAGCAACCTGCACTTGATTCGCACGATCATAGAGGGTGTAGAAGACGACGATGAGGCCGCGCTGATCAATTTAGATCAGTCCAAGGCATTTGATAGGATTGACCATGGCTACCTGGCTGCTGTCCTGCAGGCCGCCGGATTCAAACCCGACTTCAGCCGCTGGATTAGCCTTCTGTATCGCTCCCCCAAGGCTGTGGTACAGGTGAACGGGAAGCTGTCGGGCGCTTTCGCGTGTCTAGGTCGGTCCGACAGGGTTGTCCACTGTCTTCTCTCCTTTATGTCCTGTGTTTGGAGCCCCTCCTTCGCAGGCTGAGGGACGAGACGGGCAGTCCGGTCCTGCGTGGAATTGAAGTCCCTGGCGGAGCTCGAGCCAGGGTTTCTGCGTACGCCGATGACGTAACGACCTTTGTGTCCTCCCGCAGGGACATAGAGGCGGTACACCAGGCGCTTGTACGGTACGAGAAGGTGACAGGGGCCAGAATTAACTGCGACAAGTCATCCGGCTTGCGGTTAGGTGCCTGGAAGGGAGTTTCCCTCCCGGGGCCCTTCAGCTGGACGGACGGGCCGGTCAAGCTCCTCGGAGTTTGGTTCGGTCCGGACTTACAGCTGGAGAAAAACTGGTCAGAAGTACTGGCAAAGGTCGGCGCGTCGGTCAAGATTTGGCGTCGACGGGGTCTCTCCGTGAAGGGCTTGGCGGAGGTGTGTAACACATACCTCTTTCCCATGATCCTTTACCGGCTGTCAGTACTTCCCCTTTGTGACGATCATGAGAAGGCGCTCGAGCGTTTGCTATTCTCCTGTCTGTGGAGAGGACGCAAACACATGGTCGACAAAGGAGTCTGTTGCCTCCGTCCGTGTCAAGGGGGTCTGGGGATGCCACACTTGAGGAGCCACGTGCTCGCTTCGAGGTTGGCATTCCTCAGGCGCGCGTTGGAGGAAGATCGGTTGCTTGCGGGGGTAGTGAGGGACATGTTCCCTTGCCTTACCATCACGCCCCCGACCCTATGGCTGACCGTCAGGCCTTAGGTGCGACCGAAATTCCTGCTCGAATGTCTGGCGGCTTTACAGGCCATTCCACGGTCCAGTGACCTTTCACAGCCTAGGAAAATCTTCTATCGGGGATTAGTGGAGGGTGCCGTGAAGGATAAGCTGTGGAGTAAGCTCGGCATGTCGAGAGTGGAGTACCGCTCTCATTGGTCTTGGGCGCCAGGTGCGGATTGGCTCAGCAACTCTGAGTTTTCTCTGACCTGGCGATTGGCTCGGAATGGTTTGTCGCTCAATGACAAGCGTTTCGCAATGGGCCTGGCGGATTTGCCAGATTGTGAACGTTGCGACCTTGGAATTAAGGAGACGTCTGCGCACGCCTTCTTCCATTGTTCGCGCGTTCGCCCGTTGTGGGCGCGTGTCGGCGAGTTGACTGCTCGTATCGCGCCGCGGGAGCTTGTGCTCATTGATCGCGCATACGCTGTGGACAATGTGTCGCCCCCGTACTCTGGAGTGAAGCGGATGGTGTTTCTGTCGCTACTGGCCACGGCTAGAATGGTGATCTGGATGACGCGACTGGAGGAAGTCTTGCGGGGAGGTCGTCTTTCGGATCAGGATCTAATCCGATATTTTGAGCACCAGCTCAAAATGAAGATTAGAACTGAACGGAAACGGCTGCACCCGACAGACTTTAGCAAAAGGTGGATATATGCAGCGAGCCTGGTTCGTGTGACCGGGGCTAGTCTTGATTTTCTTTTTTAGATCTGCTGCTCGCATCGGGGTGGATTCCTCTGGAACCCCTCCCGTGGTTAAGGTAAAGTATTCTTTTGTGTACCTAGTTAACGTGAGTGAGTGGGTTTGTCCTAGCCTGTTCCCGGCTCCCTTGCTTTTGTTATGATCCAGTTCGAGATCCCCATTGTCCAGAGTTATTTTGTCCCGTTTTATTCTCGGCTGGGTCAGCCTTATATATTCTCCAGTCCATTTTATTTTTTAACCTATTTCTCCATTCCCCGTAGAAAGAGAGCGGCTTGATTTTGTCTATACAGGCAGAATACAGTGGCCTCTTTAATTATGTGGGTGTGTTTGGGTCTTACTAACATAATGTATAAATATTCATTTGAAATTGTTTTTGTTTTGGGGATTTTTTGTTTCTTCATACCCCCTTCCCATCATATCATTTCATGTACAAATTTTTAAAGTTATTTTTGTATTATATTTGTATATAGTAATAAATTTTTATGTACATTTGGGGCGTTTTTAGGTCCCCGGTATGTTTTGCGGTTTTTTGGTGCTTGATAGGTATGAGTGTTGATGGGCAAATTCTTATGGTGAATGAGAATCATTGTAACGTATGTATGGGTCGTGAATCTGGTTAGCTAGGTATAGGATAGAGTAGCTGAAGACCACCCCAAGTTTTGTTCCCCCTCCCAGTTTTTGGCCTTGAGCCACAATTTTGTGTAAAAACAAAATAAATAAAACGAGCCATCTTCCTCCCCATAATTGCGTTCCGTGGTTTTTATGGGCAGGATCAAAGTGTAGTATCTGTTCCATAGTAGCGTTTACTGACACTGTGGTTTGACTGGCAATCAATTCCACCCGAGTTCATTGCTCGAGCAGCGTAAAAGTAGTGGCTATTTTATAGCTGCGAAACACCGGAAGCGATTGTCAGGTGTTCGGCCTCTTAGGAGGCATGGCCGCGGAAAGGCCAGAAGCGATCGTTCCTCCCACCACGGACTCGGTGGGAGGGAAAGAGAGGGTGACTGGCAACTACCGCCACGGGAGTCACCCTCAGTTCCAGCAGCTGGTTCCCCCATACCGTCCACTTCCGGATGGACAGCGAGTAAGACAACCAGTGTGATGATATGTAAGGATGAGAAGTACTATGAGGAGATAAGAGCCAAATATGCGGAGTACATTAAGGGCACAGAGCTGGTCTCTGTGCCGGATAAGTTAGCCGACATTGAGGCAAGGATTATCACCTTGCATACTAAAGACATAAAAACGCACAAGTTGGTGGGAGTCTCAAGGGACGTATTGGAAGAAGCCATTAAAGCTTTGAAGATTAAAGCCAGGGCCGTGGCGAGGAGGGGCAATTCCATGTGGGACGTCTTGATGGGCTCGGCCGAGGAGGCGAAACGTCTGATCGGAGAAGTACTGGAGACGAAATCACTCCAGTTCAGCACTGAATACATGGGTGCCCGGAAAGTGAAAATTACACTGCATGGCGTCCCCATGGAAATTGATGAAGACCACGTGGGCGCCTTTTTCGCAGGATACGGAAAGGTGGCCTCAGTCTCCTCGCTGCGGTCGAAGGCTGGCTTTATGACTGGTGATATGACCCTGCAGGTGACTGCGTCGAAGGAGAATATCGGGAAGATTCCCAACATCCTCACCTGCAGGGGTCGTAGGATTTTCATTGTGGTCGAAGGAAGGAAGCCATGCTGTTGGGTCTGCGGGGCCGCGGAACACGTCGCTAAAGCGTGTCCAACCAAGAACCCGGCCCCAGCGGCCCAACTAGCACAACCCGCAAAGCAGCAGCCCATGGAGAAAGAGGGCGTAAAGCCGGTAACACCAGCTCCGGTAGCAAACAAAGAGGGCGAGTGGCAGGTGGTGAGCCGGAAGAAGGGCAAAACACCTTCCCCTGCAAAGGTGCTGCCACCTGGCATGTCGCCCGTAACAACAAAGGAGGCGCCCAAAAAGAAGTCGCCTCCCAAACAGAGGAAGGACAGAAGTCCAACCCCCCCAGATGAACAGCAAATGGAGGTTGATAGAGCGGCTTCCCTGAAGAGAGGGAGAGATGAAGCGGAGGAAGACATCGACAACCCTAAAAGTCGGCGAAAGAGTAGAAGCGTTGAGAGGAGGAAGGCAGTAAACAAATGTTCTTCACTGCCGGTCTCCCCGTAAGGACTACATATGCCCAAAAGGCTAGGAGTCTCCCCTCGTCCCCGCGTAAAGCTTCCCAGTCCCCAGTTTTTAAACTGACCCCCTTAGGTCAAAGCTAGTGCCATAACACCTTCTCCCTCCCCTTCTCCTACTCCCACTCCCACTCGGGCTAAGAAGAAACATGCCCTCCCTCGTGGGGATGCCCTAATGGAAGTCAAGGACAGCATCGTAGACGAGTGGTCTTCCCAGCGTCGAAGGCTGCTCAAGCCTCTGCTTAATCTCACCTCGGTGAAGGGTCTGTCCACTGAAGACCCGAGGAACTTTTCCCAGGCCCCAGGTGTCATCACCCTGGTAAGAAATACCGGTGGGAACCTGCGGGTCTGGGACCATATCGCCGAGGTGCAGAAACAATACCCAAAGATGACTATGGTGAAAGAAAACTCACCGGAACTGAGAAAAATGGCTAGGAATTGTTCGGGGAGGTTCCCCGTATTACTCCACCCCTGCTTATATAGGGTGGTAAAATTAACTTATCCAACGGACGTCGGCGGGATTGTCCTAGACGGGCGGATTACGTCCGATATAGGTACAGGGTCCCTAGGACAGTCCGTCGGGGTCCCGTCTATCCGAGATTTCTTCCCGGTATGCGAGTAGAGCCGTTTGTTGCATGTCTTTTTGTGTTTTTTCGTTACAGGTCTAAAGAATGTCTATTAAGATAGCCAGCATAAATGCGAAGGGCCTGAGGGATCGGGGTAAGGCGGCTCGCCTGCTTCGTGACCTCTTGTCCTTCGGCGTGGATGTGGCCGCGATCCAAGAGACTCACTTTGTTTGCGAAGTCGACTCGTGTGTGCTGTCTAACGACTTTGTCGTCTATTCAGCATATGGGAGCCGGCTGGCCAGAGGTGTTTCTTTGCTGGTCAAGCGTACCCTGGACGCGAGGGTGGACCTTGTCCATGTCGGTGCCGAGGGCCGGCTGATCGTGGCCGATATTGCAGTGAAAAGCAAGTCGTTCCGGCTGATTGTGGTTTATGCGCCCAATGTTCAAGGTGAGCGTGTCTCTTTCTTTCGGCTGTTGGAGCCCTTCATGGTGCATTCAACACGGCTAATCTTAGTTGGGGACTGGAATGCCGTCCTAACCCCCAAATGGGATAGAGGAAGGGGCGCTAGCGGGTGGAGTGGTGATCGTAGCCTGGTTGATCTGATCGGCGAATTTGGTCTCGTCGATAGATACCGGGTCGATCATCCGGAAGGGAGCATGTGGACGTGGACGCGTAGTTGGCCTTCTACCCGGGTATCTGCATACCTGGATAGGATGTTAGTGAGAGAAGCCGATATAGACTTCCTAGAATGTCCAACGTTCCACTGGTTAGGCTACTCGGACCACAAACTCGTTTGTGCCCGGGTGGCGTTAGAATTTAGGCCTAGGTTGGCTGGTTATTGGAAGTTCAATCAGTCCTTACTGGACAGGCGGGACTTTCGTGACCAGCTGACAAAACTAGTGCAGCGGGCGTTAATTGGGCGAGTCATTGGGAGTAAGTGGTGGGTTAACCTTAAGGACTCCATTAGGTCTTTCGCCACCAAATATAGCCAGCGGCTCAACCTAGATAAGGCTGCGGAGGCAAAGACACTTAGTGCTAATTTCGCCCGGGCGGAGGCTGGTGGGGATCCCCTAGAAATAGCCTTAGCCAGGGAGGCCCTGGAGCGCTCGACTAGCGGGCGCTACATGGGTCAGGTAATTAGGGCTAAGTTAAGCAAGATGTCTTCCGAAGCTGTGAACATGGGCGCGGAACTGCGCAAGGAAGAAATTCGCCATGCCGGCGACCGGTACATTCGAGAGGTACGCGACCCGGAGGGACATCTCCTTAGGTCCACCGACGACATGTGCGAGGCGTTCCGGCAGCATTTCGAGCACCGATTTACCAAGGAGCCTGGTCTCCGTGACGAGGAGTTTCGCAGCTATTTGGCTGATTTTCCCCGGCTTTTGCCGGCTGAAGCGGCTAGCTGCGAAGGGGAGATTACGGAGGACGAAATCTACGTGGCTTTGAAGAAGGTCGGCAGTGGCAAGTCGCCAGGTTTGGATGGTTTGCCCTATGAATTGTACTTGAGGATGTCGCACCTTTTTGTCCCGCTCTTGGCTGTCGTGTTCAATCACTGGTTTCGGCAGGGGTCCATTCCCCGGTCGGATCACCAGGGGCGTGATCACGCTGTTGAGAAAAGGCAAGAAGGTTGGGAGGGAACTAGATGATTACAGGCCCATAACTCTGCTAAACACAGAGTTAAAGATTTTGGCCAAGATCCTGACGAATCGCGTGCAGCTAGTTGCCGAGTCTCTGTTGGAACCGGATCAGACTTGTTCTGTGAAGGGGAGAACAATTCAGAGCAACCTGCACTTGATTCGCACGATCATAGAGGGTGTAGAAGACGACGATGAGGCCGCGCTGATCAATTTAGATCAGTCCAAGGCATTTGATAGGATTGACCATGGCTACCTGGCTGCTGTCCTGCAGGCCGCCGGATTCAAACCCGACTTCAGCCGCTGGATTAGCCTTCTGTATCGCTCCCCCAAGGCTGTGGTACAGGTGAACGGGAAGCTGTCGGGCGCTTTCGCGCTGTCTAGGTCGGTCCGACAGGGTTGTCCACTGTCTTCTCTCCTTTATGTCCTCGCGTTGGAGCCCCTCCTTCGCAGGCTAAGGGACGAGACGGGCAGTCCGGTCCTGCGTGGAATTGAAGTCCCTGGTGGAGCTCGAGCCAGGGTTTCCGCGTACGCCGATGACGTAACGACCTTTGTGTCCTCCCGCAGGGACATAGAGGCGGTACACCAGGCGCTTGTACGGTACGAGAAGGTGACAGGGGCCAGAATTAACTGCGACAAGTCATCCGGCTTGCGGTTAGGTGCCTGGAAGGGAGTTTCCTCCCGGGGCCCTTCAGCTGGACGGACGGGCCGGTCAAGCTCCTCGGAGTTTGGTTCGGTCCGGACTTACAGCTGGAGAAAAACTGGTCAGAAGTACTGGCAAAGGTCGGCGCGTCGGTCAAGATTTGGCGTCGACGGGGTCTCTCCGTGAAGGGCTTGGCGGAGGTGTGTAACACATACCTCTTTCCCATGATCCTTTACCTTGGCTGTCAGTACTTCCCCTTTGTGACGATCATGAGAAGGCGCTCGAGCGTTTGCTATTCGCCTGTCTGTGGAGAGGACGCAAACACATGGTCGACAAAGGAGTCTGTTGCCTCCGTCCGTGTCAAGGGGGTCTGGGGATGCCACACTTGAGGAGCCACGTGCTCGCTTCAAGGTTGGCATTCCTCAGGCGCGCGTTGGAGGAAGATCGGTTGCTTGCGGGGGTAGTGAGGGACATGTTCCCTTGCCTTACCATCACGCCCCCGACCCTATGGCTGACCGTCAGGCCTTGGGTGCGACCGAAATTCCTGCTCGAATGTCTGGCGGCTTTACAGGCCATTCCACGGTCCAGTGACCTTTCACAGCCTAGGAAAATCTTCTATCGGGGATTAGTGGAGGGTGCCGTGAAGGATAAGCTGTGGAGTAAGCTCGGCATGTCGAGAGTGGAGTACCGCTCTCATTGGTCTTGGGCGCCAGGCGCGGATTGGCTCAGCAACTCTGAGTTTTCTCTGACCTGGCGATTGGCTCGGAATGGTTTGTCGCTCAATGACAAGCGTTTCGCAATGGGCCTGGCGGATTTGCCAGATTGTGAACGTTGCAACCTTGGAATTAAGGAGACGTCTGCGCACGCCTTCTTCCATTGTTCGCGCGTTCGCCCGTTGTGGGCGCGTGTCGGCGAGTTGACTGCTCGTATCGCGCCGCGGGAGCTTGTGCTCATTGATCGCGCATACGCTGTGGACAATGTGTCGCCCCCGTACTCTGGAGTGAAGCGGATGGTGTTTCTGTCGCTACTGGCCACGGCTAGAATGGTGATTTGGATGACGCGTCTGGAGGAAGTCTTGCGGGGAGGTCGTCTTTCGGATCAGGATCTAATCCGATATTTTGAGCACCAGCTCAAAATGAAGATTAGAACTGAACGGAAACGGCTGCACCCGACAGACTTTAGCAAAAGGTGGATATATGCAGCGAGCCTGGTTCGTGTGACCGGGGCTAGTCTTGATTTTCTTTTTTAGATCTGCTGCTCGCATCGGGGTGGATTCCTCTGGAACCCCTCCCGTGGTTAAGGTAAAGTATTCTTTTGTGTACCTAGTTAATGTGAGTGAGTGGGTTTGTCCTAGCCTGTTCCCGGCTCCCTTGCTTTTGTTATGATCCAGTTCGAGATCCCCATTGTCCAGAGTTATTTTGTCCCGTTTTATTCTCGGCTGGGTCAGCCTTATATATTCTCCAGTCCCATTTATTTTTGTTCCCTGCTTCTCCATTCCCCTTAGAAAGAGTGCTTCTTGATTTTGTCTTTTAAGACAGAATACAGCGGCCTCTTTAATTATGTGGGTGTGTTTGGGTCTTACTAACATTATGTATAAATATTCATTTGAAATTGTTTTTGTTTTGGGGATTTTTTGTTTCTTCATACCCCCTTCCCATCATATCATTTCATGTACAAATTTTTAAAGTTATTTTTGTATTATATTTGTATATATTAATAAAATTTTTATGTACATTTGGGGCGTTTTTAGGTCCCCGGTATGTTTTTGCGGTATTTTGGTGCTTGATAAGTATGAGTGGTGATGGATAAATTCTTATGGTGAATGAGAATCATTGTAACGTATGTATGGGTCGTGAATCTGATTAGCTAGGTATAGGATAGAGTAGCTGAAGACCACCCCAAGTTTTGTTCCCCCTCCCATTTTTCTGGCCTGAGCCATAATTTTGTAGCTCTACAAAATAAATAAAACGAGCCATTTCCTACCAATCTTGTGTTGTGTGGTAAATGGCAGAGGATCAAAGTGTAGTATCTGTTCCATAGTGATATTTACTAGCTCTTTGTTTCCTGGACAATTGTGTTCCAGCCTAAGTTTATTGCTCAGGCCCGCGCAAAAGTAGCGTGTAAACGCGAAACGCCGGAAGACAAGCGTCCGTGGTTCGGCCTCTTGGGAGGCATGGCCTCGGAAGGGCCTGGGGAAGTAGTTCCTCCCACCACGGCCTCGGTGGGAGGAAAGGAGGGTGACTGGCAGCTACCGCCACGGGAGTCACCCTCCACACCAGCAGATGTACCAGCAGCAGGACTCGGACCTGGACTGGCACCGGCAGCAGCAGCACCTGGATCCCCCAAACCTTCAACCTCCGGTTGGAAAGGAGGTAAGGTTATCATAAAGGGGGAGGAGTATTACCAGAGGCTGAAGGAGAAATATGCCAACTACATCAAGGGAACGGAGCTGCTGTCGGTGCCCGAAGAGTTGGCCGATATTGAAACAAGGGTCATATCCCTGATTACTAAGGACCCCAAGACGCATAAGTCGGTGGGGATAAGCAGGGAGAGCCTTGAAGAGGCCATCAAGGCCCTGAAAATTAAAGCAAGGGCGGTGGCGAGAAGGACTAACGTCATATGGGATGTACTGCTTGGCACGTCCGAAGAGGCCAAGCAGTTGGCAGGAGTGGTCCTGGAGACCAAGTCGCTTGAATTCCAGACCGAATACATGGGGATGCGAAAGTTGAAGGTGACTTTACACGGCGTTCCAATGGACATTTCCCAAGACCACATCGGTGCCTTCTTTTCGAACTATGGAAGGGTTGCCGAGGTGACAGCACTGAGGTCCAAAGCGGGTTTCCTGTCCGGAGACATGGTCCTGCAAATGACACTAACGAGGAAACAGATTGAGGAAGTTCCAAACATCCTCACTTGTAGGAAGCGGGTCATCTTTGTCATAGTGGAGGGCAGGAAGCCTTGCTGTTGGGCCTGTGGGGCGGCGGATCACGTCGCCAAGGCGTGTCCATCAAAGAATCCGGCCCCAGGGGCCCAGCCAACGAAACAGCAGCAAGAGAAACCGGCAGTGAAGAAACCTGAAGCTCCGACGGAGGCAAAAACAGCAGTTCCGGATAAGGAGAACGAGTGGAAAACAGTCGGGAAGAAAAAGAAGGCGAAAGCACCCGCATCAGCGGAGAAAGCGCCTGCACCGACCAAAACGCCCTCACCACCGCAGTCGGCATCGAGGTCAAGGGGGCCCTCATCACCCAAAGCATCTTCCGAACAGGGGAAGGCAAGAAAGCCGCCCCAAAATGAGGGCCCGGAAGAAAAACCCAGGGAAGAACCCATGGAAACTCAGCGAGCGTCGTCTTTGAAACGCGGCCGCGAGGAGGAAGAAGAACAACAGGAGAACTCCAAAAGTCGACGGAAAAGCAGAAGCAGGGAGAGGAGTTCTACAACACACAAGTGTCTCTCGCTTCCAGCCTCGCCGGAAAGGCAGACTTATGCGCAAAAGGCAAGGAGCCTTCCCTCGTCCCCGCTAAAGGCTTCCCAGTCCCCAACCTTCAAATTAACCCCGCTAAAGACAGTTACTTTAACCCCCACTCCCACCCCTTCTCCTATGCCCACTCCCACGGGCAAAAAAGAAAAAAGCCCTGCCCCGAGGGGAAGCGCTAATGAGAGTAGAGGAGGACATCTCGGCAGAGTGGTCGTCTCATAGACGTAAATTGCTCAAACCACTCTTGAGGATGACCTCTGTAGACGGCTTATCTACAGAAGACCCCAAAACTTTCCCCAGGCCCCAGGTGTCATCACCCTGGTAAGGAATACCGGTGGCAACCTGAGGGTCTGGGACCATATTGCAGAAGTCAAGAGACATTACTCTCATATTAGAATGTGTCAGGAGAACACTCCTGAATTGAAAAAGATGTCCAAGAATTGTTCGGGGAGGTTCCCCGTTCTACTCCACCCCTGTCTGTATAGGGTTCTAAAGCTAACCTACCCCACGGACGTCGGCGGAATTGTCTTGGACGGACGGATTACGTCCGATGTTGGTACAGGGTCCCTAGGACAGTCCGTCGGGGTCCTATCTGCTAGAGATTTCCGTCCCGTATGCGAGTAGAGCCTTGTTGCATGTCTTTTGGTTTTTCTCATTTCAGATCTAAAGAATGTCTATTAAGTTAGCCAGTATAAATGCGAAGGGCCTGAGGGATCGGGGTAAGGCGGCTCGCCTGCTTCGTGACCTCTTGTCCTTCGGCGTGGATGTGGCCGCGATCCAAGAGACTCACTTTGTTTGCGAAGTCGACTCGTGTGTGCTGTCTAACGACTTTGTCGTCTATTCAGCATATGGGAGCCGGCTGGCCAGAGGTGTTTCTTTGCTGGTCAAGCGTACCCTGGACGCGAGGGTTGACCTTGTCCATGTCGGTGCCGAGGGCCGGCTGATCGTGGCCGATATTGCAGTGAAAAGCAGGTCGTTCCGGCTGATTGTGGTTTATGCGCCCAATGTTCAAGGTGAGCGTGTCTCTTTCTTTCGGCTGTTGGAGCCCTTCATGGTGCATTCAACACGGCTAATCTTAGTTGGGGACTGGAATGCCGTCCTAACCCCCAAATGGGATAGAGGAAGGGGCGCTAGCGGGTGGAGTGGTGATCGTAGCCTGGTTGATCTGATCGGCGAATTTGGTCTCGTCGATAGATACCGGGTCGATCATCCGGAAGGGAGCATGTGGACGTGGACGCGTAGTTGGCCTTCTACCCGGGTATCTGCATACCTGGATAGGATGTTAGTGAGAGAAGCCGATATAGACTTCCTAGAATGTCCAACGTTCCACTGGTTAGGCTACTCGGACCACAAACTCGTTTGTGCCCGGGTGGCGTTAGAATTTAGGCCTAGGTTGGCTGGTTATTGGAAGTTCAATCAGTCCTTACTGGACAGGCGGGACTTTCGTGACCAGCTGACAAAACTAGTGCAGCGGGCGTTAATTGGGCGAGTCATTGGGAGTAAGTGGTGGGTTAACCTTAAGGACTCCATTAGGTCTTTCGCCACCAAATATAGCCAGCGGCTCAACCTAGATAAGGCTGCGGAGGCAAAGACACTTAGTGCTAATTTCGCCCGGGCGGAGGCTGGTGGGGATCCCCTAGAAATAGCCTTAGCCAGGGGAGGCCCTGGAGCGCTCGACTAGCGGGCGCTACATGGGTCAGGTAATTAGGGCTAAGTTAAGCAAGATGTCTTCCGAAGCTGTGAACATGGGCGCGGAACTGCGCAAGGAAGAAATTCGCCATGCCGGCGACCGGTACATTCGAGAGGTACGCGACCCGGAGGGACATCTCCTTAGGTCCACCGACGACATGTGCGAGGCGTTCCGGCAGCATTTCGAGCACCGATTTACCAAGGAGCCTGGTCTCCGTGACGAGGAGTTTCGCAGCTATTTGGCTGACTTTCCCCGGCTTTTGCCGGCTGAAGCGGCTAGCTGCGAAGGGGAGATTACGGAGGACGAAGTCTA